>PNEQ01072653.1:27018-47711 GCA_003012365.1 Medauroidea extradentata
CCACTGCCGTCGTGCTGCCATCCTCGAGACGCCATACCTCGTCAGCTCAGTCGTGCCGACACACAACACCTTAGTGTTGTCTGTCCCTTCTGCAGGGCGCTGATGTTACTCAGACTCGGCAGCGACTACCGCCGCCGTGTTGGCATCCTCAAGACGCCACACCTCGTCAGCTCCGTCGATGTTACACCAGCCTCGACGCCGTCGTGATACCGCCTTCAAGGCGGCCCGTCACTTCTCACGACGTCCATCGTCGTCCCGGGGGCAACGCCGCCCCTAGGGGCGCTCGCTGCCTCACACCTCTCTCGGTCTCACTTCATCATCACTATCACAAGACTGCACAAGGCTGACTCTTCCCGACTCTCTTCCAGACTCTGCAATACTAGACTCTCCACGACTGTCACTTCTCACTGTCTCTTCACTACTAGACTCTTCACTACTAGACTGACTGATGTTGCGCAGTTCCGATGCTTTTATACGGCCCCTTCAATGACGTCAATGGCTGATGACATACAGTGACCTAGAGTCTAAAAATAGACATTACCACGGTCGTAGTAGTTGAGAGTCACGTACTCGCACTGGCGTCATCGGGGAAAACCAGTGACGTCTCTCGGGAGTTGCGACATAGCTGCGGAAACCCACGACACCACTGGTTGACTCACGGGGCTGACCACCCAGCATGATGTAATGTGCCTGCTGCCCGGCCAACACGCAACAATATATATATATCCACCACCAGTAGCCTATAAGTCCGTTCCAGGCCAGACACGAAAGGAAATCTTCCGTGGGGCTATCTGGTTGTATACTTCCTAATTTTCATGACAATCAGGGTTTAACAGCCTGCTCACCAAAGTACTAACAGGTCGTGCAGGTCATGACTTATTGACTAGAATACATCCGGGGGAAGGGTGACACCTTTACTACCCTAAGGTTCAGTCGCACACACATATTCCTTTGTCTGTCGTCAGGTTGACCATTACCATTATCTGAATTTCTTAACTTTGAATTGCATACTTTTGGGCCTTAGAGGCCTGAGTGCTAGGTAGTCTTAACACACCACCTACAGGCCGAGCATGGTTCGTGTTTTCTCCCTGTCGTCAGAACGACGCGTCAGTGGAAAGACGTTTCGTCAAATAAGCGAGCATGGTTCTGTTTGTTGCCCGTCAAAGCGTTTCAGATGAACGACGCGACTGTCAATACACTGACGCGGTATTTTGGCGTGTCATAAGCCGACAACGTGCGTATTTAACATTAATATCGATAGAAACAATGCTATATTCACAGTTTCAAGTTACAAAAGATATTTTTAACTCATATAAAGCCTGCACACGGTATAAACAATACGTGCAAAGGCATACTTAAAGTTCAATTACTGTATACGTACCATAACCTATAATTTGACCATACAGCCATAACCCACATCTTACCAATACTGATCGCCAATACCGAAATAAGTAATACCGTTTATATTGAATATTTTTGAAGACAAAAACAAATTGTTTTAACTGATGTATATATAGGTAATTATTGGCACTGTATTAGTGTAAGCATGTGTTTTGTCTGTAATTTTAACGTGTTAGTAGAACCAAACCGAATGAAAGTGATGTGCGGTAGAAAAAAATCCGGTATTTTAATATTCATGTCTTGAATCTGTAGTACAAAACGCTTAAGACAAAATCATTCTCTGCTGAAAATATTCTAAGAAACCAGCGTGTGTACGCAACGTGGTAACTTTTAAAAACATTGCTACCGTTCGTATTGGCAAATAACCTACAATGTTGTACCTTACAGATATCGATGAAGACATTTAAAATATTTGTAATTTTGAGCAGTACGTTTCTTATATTCATGCATTGTCTTTTTCCGAGATAGGGAAACCAATTTTAATTTTTCCGTCGTGTATTGGGTAAAGGAGACTACAAAATATATATTTTCCTCAAATCTAAGGCAATTTTTTTTTATTGACTGGAGAATAGTAATTATCGTCTTCAGTATTTGTTGTATATACTCTGACGGAAATAGCCTAATTTTGTCGTTATAAATCATACGTAGACTTTAAAATTATAAGATACATACTGAAATGTTAAAAATTATGTTAAGCTTTATTTACCATGTTTTATTTTACGTTGTTCATATAAACAGCCAAATGAGGATATAAAAAACGGTGGTCAAGTATTGATATTTTATTTCGGCATCAACACTAGGCCTACTATTATAGTGACATATATACTGACTCATGAAATGAATATTAACAGCAAACCCCACATGACTGCCACAGAATATCGCCACTTGACCACAGTTTCTTCCAGTTCTGTTCACACGGTCAATAAACTAAAATCACTTGTGAATAAAAATACAGGTTAAGTGTAAATAACGTAGTTCTCGTTACAACTGTTTAATATTTTTGTTCACGGAGGTTTTCTATTGGCTGAAATTTGAGAGCAGGTTCTCCAACACACAAAAATAACACGTCACTACTGCAAATTTCGTACCAACCTCTGCATATATTCCTCTTTGGAACCGTCGTTCATTTGACGAAATTATTCTGACAGAAGCGTTATGACACGACGAACCATGCTCGCATTTTCGCGCAGCCGTCATGACACTAGCGTCGTTCTACCGACACGTCGGAGTTACGACGGTTTCGAATAAAAGAACCATGCTCGACCTGCTGGTGGTTTCGCCTTGGTGTCATCTGTGGGAGGAAACATCAAGTCAGATGCCCCTTTCCCAGCTCTAAGAACGTCAGGATGCGTATGGCCCGCACTTCAAAGTTTTCAATGGTTCTAAGATGCATTTGTTTTAAGATTCAGTGACGCCACGAGGAGGCTGGAGGTTGACTTGAAAGATAGATGTTACAGTGCTGAGGAGTAACGTAAGCGTAAAGATAGCATCAGAGGCTGAGGGAAACCATTCCAGTATAGTGTCGACCAACACTCAAGAGCTCCGTAGCAACCTTCTTTTATGATGGAGCGATACGTGGGTTAACTCTCTAGGATACTAGAGCTTGGCACAGCTCCAACACCTCAATCGGGAAAATGCCGATAAACTGCTCTATAGGCAAAATACCCAGGCAGGATCGTTCCTTAACTACCACGCAAATGTACTGTACGCCTGTGTCCATTTTTTCTGTCACTACCCACTCTTATTCGCTACAGTTCCACCACTCGCTGAAAGCTGTTTTGCGTTCGCACCGCTTTTTGCTGCTGTCACCGCATCGTCTCTTCGCCAGTCTTTTCTTTGCCCCCTGCTCGCCGCTTCCCTCCGTGCACAGGCTAAGCGCCAAACAATCACTGCTCGCTCGCGGCCACCGGGTTGTTTCTGTGTATACCACCGTCGCACCACCTAATCTGCAAATCAAGGTGGCTACCTGGGTGAACGGTTTTGTTCTGCTGAAGCCTAGAACCATGGAAGTCGTAGGAGCGACACAGGACGCGCATTACGCCTCACCCTAGCCTTTAGGCGCAAGTCACTTAACTGGCATTCAGTTTTTCCGGCAACAAATCTCCTCTATGAGACATCCAGCAGTGACCCTAGCATTTTTTAGTAATATCGACTGCACAGGTGTGTTGTACATGCCTATGCCTTTTAAAAGATTCTGTGCCAGGACTTTCATACCTAAAAAGATCCGCAAAAACAACCACTTTCGCCAATTTCGGCCAGTAGAAAATATGCTTAAGTGAGTAGGGGATTATCTGAGATGGGTTTACACATGTGTAACGGTCTTATGAATGAAATCACTAAGCAGACGTCACTCATGCGCAGTGAACAGTTTTCGAATAATCTTTGAACGGCCGAAGAACTGCACATTGCTGGTTGTTTCAATGCAGCTTAGCGACGAAGCTGGTTGACTCCACACTGAAAAAAATACTTTTGGTCGCCACAATATATTTTGTCATTTTCGACCTTACCAAATTATTTTATGGCGACCACTAAAATTTTTGACGGTCCCCAATAAAGTTTTGCAGTGACTACAAAAATATTTCGTGAGGACCATTTCAACAAAACATTTTGCAGCCAACCCAAAACCGTTTCATCTGTGCGAAGATAGTAGGTGTTCGACAAGCATCCAAAAGTAAATTAACAAGCTAAGTATTTGCGATCAAGTGTAACGTGCGATAGTGAACTCTTATATGAAATTAATATTTGCATATATAGTCATTGTTCCAACATTGTTCTAACACACGCGGCTGTAAAATCAAACGAAACTAACTTCGTGACAAAATACCTAGCTTGTTCCTTAGTAGGCATTATGAGAGTGGAAACAATTGTACAATTTTACAAATTAACAATTTTCTACTTTCCAGATGTTTATGCTTTAAGTCTGAAAATTTCTAAATATATCAATAGCTATTTTGCGGGTTTGAAGAAGGTAAACACTCGTACACAAAGTCCAATGTTGATGCCCTTTCCTCATGTGTCACTACTTTTATGTGCAGGACGTTCAACTGACAGACAGTCTGCAAATTTCGGCGAATTACTTCTTTCCAATCACATAACCATCAGTTGTCTTACAAGTTATGCAAACCTGCAAATATTTTGCACCTTTTAAACATTCAGCGGAGTCCTTCATCAATCACGTCCTTTAAGCAACATTTACTCGAGGTAAAAACTTAATTATTTAGGAATTCTCTCCGGCAAACACTTACACAAGGATATCAAGAAAGTGTAATTCAAAATATTTCATACTGGTACTCTGGGAAAAGTTCTCAAGCCCATTGCATTCATTGATATTCGTCAGACGTTGTTAGGGAAAATATAAACATTTATTTCCATAACAAACATGAGCGAATTTAAGGTGATGTATTTTTCAGTATCTTGTGAATCCATTATTAATTTACAGTTTCCGGTATTTTCCTCGTGGAACGGAAACAGTGTTTTTCCCCAGTATATTTGATCGCTGTACAGTTGATCCTTTGAGCAATGCAGAACTACATAGTATCCTCCGTTCCGTGAAGATAGCAGCGACTGTTACCAAATATAGGTTTATCGTGTATTATGCGGATATGGACTGCACCACGCGAATAGATAAATACTCTTTGGTAAAAATTAGCCTGGGCCTCTGTTTACGAGATATTTACTTTACATTCCCCCCACCCTAAAAAAGTGGAAATGTGGTTGTTCATAGATACATACTGCACCACGTGAATAAATGGCCAAAACTAAGCATAATACACTCTTTGGTAAAAAATAGTCAGGCCCTTAGTTTAGAAGATTGGGCTAAATAACAGTGATCGGTAATGTAGGGTAGGTTGTTAACATTACCACATAATTTTTGTCGTAAACACTAAGAAGTTCCTGACGACGTTTTACTAAAGAGTATTTTGGTCTTGGTTTTGTCACAGATTCATGAGGTGCGGTCCATGTCCACGAATTACCTTACTCGTTACTTCCAATTAGCTGTTTTTACCTGTAATGAAACTTATACTCGTAACCTAAGTGCCTTGTGACTGTTTACCAAATAGTATTTTCCACCTAGTTTTGTATCCTATTGATTTTGCACAATCCGTATACGCGTACTACCTTGCACTCTATATACTTCCTGATCGCGCAATCCTCCGTACTCGAGAAATTCCCGTGCGAGGTTTACTGCGAGACGGGTATCTTCCACAAATTCTGTATGTTCCGCGCGTCCTGTGAAAAATACTTCAGCCTCAGAGCTCAAGGAGGAAATATATGGAAAAAAAAACTCTCCTAGTGATCCATCCAAGTCACTCCGGGGATTACGTCGCATCGTACAAGATTAGCAGACGAGCAATATCATACTAATATCTAGTGACCGGTACTGGTCCTTCAAATACACGGTGGTTACGAGCAAATGTCTCGTGATACTTGCGTTAAATACTCGCCTTTCTGACTGAATGTACAACGGAAATTATTATTAAAATAAAAATCTTAGGAAAAAAAATTTAGACTTACTTACAATGACTTACTATATATAACGAAACTGACTCACAATTATTGATAATCGAAACAAGAAAGTACCATTGAACCAAATTCTTAAAAATTTAATCATCTCTGTTTGCGGAAGGCACTCGAATGTTTGGCATTTCACTCCGATGTCACACTGTATGATTGGAAGCCAATAGGCATCTGCTTCGTCCTGAAGGATGACAATAAACGTAGATCTGCTGTGCAGAAGCGCCGGAATGAGGCGATTTTAATGACTCATTGTTGCAAAATTAATTTTGCCCTACATGTTTCGTGGCTCATGTACTACTGATTTAATAATATTAATCAGCTAGTTCGTGTTTGTGATGAACGTAGTTTGAAAATTTATTGAAATGTCCCAATAGGCTATATACGATGTTTCTGAAATTCTTTTTCAAACTACGGGGGTAGGTTCCCTACACCAAAACAAGAAAAATTGTTCATATGTCCGAAAACCATTAGTTAATTAGTTACTAATGAAAGTTTAGTTCACTGTGTTGCAAGGTATTTAGTTTTGTAAACTGTCATTAGATAATGTTATTGGTTGCAGATGCCCTCATTTCTATGCTATTAGCATTTGTGAAAGAGTCTTCAATTCAGAAAGTCATAGTAAATTTTCGATATGACACACACAAATACATTTCGGATCATGCCCTGTGGCAACTTTTCAAATACTCCCACAGAGTGTCGTACTGTTTTACAAGCGTCCACGACACGTTGGTGAAGTGTATCTGCATTGGGAATGTCTGCTGCATAAACCAATTGCTTGAGGTGGCACCACAAATAATAATCTAAAGGATTGAGGTCGGGGGAACGTGCAGGCCATGCGATCGATCCACCCCTATCTATATACATCTGTACTCAAAGATATCATTCAGTGCGTCTCCAACAATGTGACTGAAGTGTGCTAGCGCACCGTCGTGCATAAACCATAAGTTTCTTCTCATTAGTATGGGTACATTCTCTAGCAATCCTGGAAAAATGTTATGGATAAAGTCATTGTAGGTCGTGCTGGGAGAACATATGGTTAGTTAGACAATCACCTACAATTCCAGTCCACACATTTATCTTAAACAGATGGTGGTGTCTAACTTAAATGGTACCATGAGGATTTTCATCTGCCCGCAATGTTGGTTTTGAAAATTATTTACCCCCATATCTTCCAAATATTTCCTCATCTGTGAAAAAGACAGATGAGACAAACAACAGATTGGCAGTTTTTGCATCAAATGTCTGGCAAAAGTTCAGCCTTGGTGGGTTCGGCAGGTGAAACATATTGCACACGTTGCAGGTGATAAGGATACAATAACTGTCCATGAAGTACCCTCCATGCCGTTGTATATGATGTACCACATACTTGAGCGGCTTGTCGTGTGCTGATACTTAGGTCTTCTACTATAACATGTAAAATATGTTCTCCCTGGTCAGGCGTAAGAATGTCTCTTTCTCTTGGCATTCCTCGATCGACATTCTGTGATGCTAACGAGCCTGTCTCTGCAACACGACGAAAAAGAGAAGCAAATGTTGTGTGACAAGGCTGCTTTCGGCAAGGATATGCCATCTGATACATCCGTGCAGTATCATGTTCGTTACCATTCGCGTGACCGTACGTAAAAATCATGTCAGCCTGCTCACGAAACGGATATCCTGCTATGGTTATCACTGCAAAACAACACTAGTCAAATGTCACGAACCAAGGGTTCTAAACTACAAGGTCGTCTCATAGCGGCAAGTTTAGGTTCGAGACGTTCGGGTGTTTCCGTGAGATGACGTAGGCTAGAGACCACGAACATAGAGGAACAGGTCTGGACACTAGTTGAAATATTTACCCTCATATGACTGATTGGTGCCACTGACACTCTGATGTTGTTTTAACATTGCGTACATGGAACTACGAATAACAAGTTCATGTCAGAGCCGCTAGAAGCACTGGTAGTACGATGCTACACACTTCATTACCAGTGTCGCTTTCATTCATAAATTTGTCAACTTAATAACATTGTTAGATAGGCTAGTGTCTAGACCTGTTATTCTAAGACCGCGTTAGAGACCTCCGAATGAAAACAATTGTGTTTGTGAGGAGAAATTTGATATTTTCTTAATAAAATGCCTGGAACTCGATGTACTGTTGCTTTGTGTTCAAATTGTTTACAAAGGACTTAAGCAAGTCCGGACACTGCACATATTTAGTACGGTTTATTTAAACTGGTAGCACGCTTATGTATATTTCTGTTTCCAAATGAGTCTCATATTTGTAAAAAAATTTGTCTTTGTGCAAAGTGAAAACGAAAGCTCATTTAATTAAATAAGAATATTTGAAAACAGTATTCTGAAAATTAAAAAAAAGGGAAAAACCTATGCACCATTATCTAAAATAAACTTTTGTGTTTATGCTGTTGTACACAAAAATTGCACCTAATTACTTTCCATTTAACTGCAGAACCTTAAAGTAATTTTAAATACACACCATTGCTTAAACTGACAGAAAGCTGCATTTCAAAACACTACACACTGCAAGGGTAAGCGTATGTAAATTTTTCACAGTAAATATTAAAAAATACGTATGAATTTTTTGCACCATAAATAACTTGGTTGAGACGGAATTAATATTATACAGTAGAAACAATTATTCATAAAGATGATATTTATTTCGTAAACACAATTTTTCTAACTATATAGGGCCACATACAATAATACAGACACTGCCTCATTTAGGTTAACTTACGTGTCAAATATGCAGTAACCAAACAAGGTGTGAATTGCTGGCCTGAGAAGCAAGATATACAAATTTATGAAAAATAATAATTACCAAAGAGCTGCAATTATTTTCGTCTTTAAATATGTTTATAAATTTCTCCGAAATTCTTGTTTACACTGAAGCAACGGATTAGTTTCTGAAATAAAACCCTTACATTGATTAACAGTCAGCGGTTAACAATTGCATTGTAATAACATTACGTATTCCAAAGTCCATTGAAAACGCGTATATTGTTTGAGTTCCCGCGTTGTTTGGGTCTCTGGGTTAAGTCACGCTTCCACTAGCCTATGACCCCAAAATATTCGCATGAGACGACCTGGTACTACATAGACCTTGGTCACGAACAGATTATTCACAAATGTAAACAAGTTTCCTTTGTAGCATTTCGCTTTGGAGTGAGTTTATGACACTTTCGCATATGCTAAGATGATAGAAATTAAGAAATCTGCAATAAATAACATATTCAATGACTAACTAATGATTTTCGGACATATGATTACATGAACTTTTTTCCTTGTTTTGGTGTACGGAACCTCCCTCCGAAGTTTGTAAAAGTATTTTAGAAATAGCCTGTATAAGTGATGTAAATTTGATTTAATTACCTACTAAATAAATGTATAATTTTACAAGCCACATTTTATGTATTATGAAAAAGCGTTGAAAATAGTTTATGTAATATTACATTGTTTCCAAAAAAAAACTTTTTATTGTAATTTGTGTATGAGTAGTTTAGTGAGTTCAGCAGAAAATTGAAACTACCTTGTATGAAGTCAACCAGAACACGATATGACCCTTGGGTTTAGAGCAGTACTTTATCTTGTACCAGGCACATTCGTAACCTTCTTACAAAAGTTTCAATGTTCGTTCATAACATAAATTTATTGCGCTTGTGCTGGGTTTAGCAGTTCAGTTGTAAAATGTTCTTAACGTGTTTGGCAAATTATGATATGTGAGCCATTTTTAAAGTAAAATTCAGTTCTTTTTATGTTCTGGCGAAAAATGGTTAAAATCGTCGCAAAGTTAAAGATAACTTAATCCACTGGAAACATAGTGTCTGGAAAATATATATGTGCTATTGAGAAAATAATACATAGTTTTTTTTTTTTCATCTTTTGTTACAATTTTTGGGAAGAGGATTTCTATCAGTACATCAAGTATTGTTTAATTAACTGGCAGTATACATAGTTTTCTAATATGAATGAAGATTTTACGAAGATTTACCAAACTTTATTAATTGTTTTATCTTTTCTAGTTATTGAATTATTGTTTTGAATCCTAGCTTTGCAGCGTTTATATAAATAAGTATTAACGTCTAATCTTAAGTAATTACAGAATCAGTCATATTATCGCAGAAGGCGAATAATGCATTTTTACTTAAGTATGTAAGACTTTACCTCTGGTCCAGATATTTATCCAAGGACAATAATGGCTCTTTTCTGAGATAATTTTTATTTAGTTTTGATCATTGTTGACTAATAACTGCAATGTTCTTTATGTTTGATTCGAAATGCATGAAACAAAACAAGTTTATGTGTTTTTTTGGGCTAGTGTTAACAAATGCATTGTAATTTACACACATTCGTAGTAGCTCTTAATACGGCCAATGTGTTAACTTTTCTAATGCAAATTTTAAGTGCATTTTAATGAAGAAATATACATCTTATAGTTATATATTAATGTTTTCAAGACAACACAATTTTCTTGAGATATTTTTCACGTCTTCACTAGCAAATTAAAGGAAATGGCAAGAAGTCAAATGTTAGCATGGCCTTATTTGGTTCAGGTACCTTATTTATGTTCTACTTCCTGTTTAACATTGTAGAAGTCCACAAACAGATGTGAACAGATTAAACTTACAACCTTTACCCCTTCTCGTACAGCAGAAGACCGTTGACTCCGCGAAAAGTATTTTCTTTACAATCTTGTTTCACTGTCATGCGTGCACATCTGCATCTCTGCTTCGTGGTTATTACAGAGATGTCTCTCGTTTGATTGAGCCAATCAGAATACTGTTACCCACACGTCTATGTCTTGCTTGTAGGACACCAAGACGCCGAGAAATAAGAACATCCAAACACAGGCTATGAATCTCCGGTGGCCGAATGAAACCCCCCGTGGCTCAGTTGGTTGAGCGGCCGACTTTGGTGCGAGGGGTTCTGGGTTCGATTCCCAGGTCAGGCTGGGTGTTAATTTGTGTTTGTCCATTGGGTCTCAAACCTTGTCACCATACAAATTGTCTAACGAAAATTGCTGGGGTCACTCGAAATATGTCAAACCTAAAGGGGGGAATGGTTGGTGCAGTGTTGATGCGGAATATTCCGCATCACCGCTGCACCAAACATTTTTATTAATAAAAAATATAAAAAAATTAAATTAAAAAAAAATTAAATTAAAAAAAAATTGGTCAGACCACTCGCCTTCCACCAAGGTTCTCCGGGTTCGATCCCCGGCGTCGTCGGTCCCCGGATTTTCGCATGTGGGGATCGTGCCGGACGATGTAGTCGGTCGCTGGGATTTCCCCCGCTCCTTCATAGTAGGGCGTTATTTCATGTCATTGCTCGAGGTACACAGATTGCCTACAAGCTCCCATTCATAAAATCTGTATTCGGGGTGCAACACTCTGGCTCTCGAGTATACTACTTATGCAATATTTATTTTTACTGACCACGTGGCAGAGCTGCATATGTACACGTAAGGCATTGAAACAACCTGGAACAAACACCTTTTTAGCGATAATCAAGGGTCTCTACGCATTGCTTTTTCACATAACGCAAATTATGTTTTCTGAAGTGTGATAAGGGTGCTGCTCCTAGCAATTGAAATAAGAGTTCTCCTCCATGTACTCCAATTTTCATACAAGATTGCATGCGATTGGTGCAGGGGCTCTTTAAAAAAAATCGATTCTCGAATTTTTGGTCGGCGATGCTTTATACTCACTGCAATTAATCTCCTACCATTGGTGAAAACATCGCTTTTAAGCGCTTACTTAGGCCCGGTTTCTCAATGTCTGATTTTCTTCTGATTATCTACCGATTAAAATTTAACCAATGGTTAGCAACAATTATCTGTTTCTAAAGTACTGATTAAGATTAATCAATGGGTTAGAAGTCGGTAACCATTGGTTATCTTAATCATAAGAAGAGGTATTGATTACAGAGTTAAACAAGACTTTTAAAACAAACAAGATTATAAACAATGACAATTTCTTAGGTTATGATGATAGATGATTTAAATTTCTTGTTTGAAGAAGATGATGATGAAGAAATAGTATATTTCATAAACAGGCCAAGACTTTTTCGGAAACGCCCAAGTTACATGTAAATAGATGACCATGAATTTGTTATGCGATTGCGGCTGAGTAAAAATACTGTCCTAGCACAACTAGAAAAAATTGTACAGCTGGAAATGACCACAGACAGGTGTGTACTTATTTATTGCATGCTTTGTTTACATCCCATAAACTTTAGTACGTTCTGGTAAGTAATATTCTTTTTGTAGGTTATGCGAAAATATTTGGTGGTTATGTCACATGCCTTTGATGTCTCTATACTTCCATACATTATGTTGCATAATTGGTTGGAAACCTATGTTAGATGTACATAATATTACGTATCTTGGGTAATGGTAATAAGTAATATATTTTTATTTCTTCTAAAAAAATAAAACCTACGATGATCAAGGAATCTGGATTGAAAAGTTCTTAATATAAATTTGTAGATTACTTTACATGTTTTTCGATACTTTTGTATGTTATAATACCTATTGTAGGTTATGTTATTGTTACATAATTGTGTAGGTTATATCACACATATAGGTTCCTCGATGAATAAAATAAAATTCTACTCCGATTTTCTTCCATGCATCTTCTTTATGCTTCCAAGTTACGGCGTCAGTTTTTTTTTTGTATTCTATGATACGGACGTATTTTTCAGCACAGAAACAAAATTTTCGGCACGGGGCCGCTTATTTTTTTCCATTACGTATACAAACACTGCTAACCAGCACAACTAAATAAACAAATAAAAGCTTTACTGCAGCCAATCACAAGCTTACATGCCATTGCATGGTTGCCACATTTACCTTAACCGATACTTAGCTAAACATAAGATTAAAATACGTTGAGAAACACTTCAGATTTAATCACCACTTAATCAATAAATTAAATATAATCATAGGATTAGCTAACCAAGGCTTTAATCAGACATTGAGAAACCGGCCCTTAGTCTCTTAACTCATTCACCATTTAAATACTTGAGTTTGACAATTATTTTCTTATATATGTACATGTAATTCGCAAACACTTGAAACATTCGCGTTTCCTTTAGGGCACAAGCTAGGACTTAAACAATGTCAGTTCTTGCATGTTAAGTAGTATAGGCTCATGACCAGTTTGACAGCTCTTGGAGAGCACTGGTGACAAAGAAGCAACTAAATGCGGGGTTATATGTGTGGCATCACTGTGTTAGCGAGTAGCAAATGGGCAGCTGCTGTCTGCTTGTGTATACACATGTTATTGGAAGCTCGCCTACAGGTCATCGAACACGAACATTTTCCTGTTGAGTTTCTTTTTAAATCGGCCTAAGGGACTCACGCACTGCGGGTTGCGTCACGAGAGGTAGATACTTATAGTTTCTTTCGACGAAAAGAATAGGCGCTTCCTCCGGCGGCTTTTGATCGGTCACGACGTTAATTATGTTGCAGGTACCGGCCGCGATCACCCGAAAAGTCCACCCACCGGTGACTCCGAGCTCGCTGTCCACCGTCCTTACAACCCCGACGACGAATATCCCGACACCTGTCCCCCCGAGTTCACACACACCCGGCTCGTCTTAAGACTTCATTCTTAGTGCCTCGCGGTTCGCATCTTTGCTCTCCTGGGCGGCGTCCCCTTCCCGCCCCACCGGACTCATGGGGGCGGGTAGGTTCCCCCGACCAATCATAGCGAAGACCTGGCCCGAACATTGCGTGCGTCCCTTGTGGAAGCTCCGTATTTATTTAAAATAAAACTTAACATGGGCACATTCTCACAGCAATTACAAATAAAACACTTAGCCTAATTACTACTTGCTATCTTTAATTAATATAATTCTAGTTCAAATTACGTACGTTACACGGGGTCTGTTGGGGGAGGGGAAAAGGAGAAGAAATGTGTAGGCGAGAGAGAGAGAGAGGATTGTATGGCAAGGGGACAGGGGGAGGTCGGGCACCCCCCTTCTCGCACAGCATGTGGTAAGGCCCACGCATCATCTGCTCTATTGTCGCCAGACCGGCGGGCAATTATCACTCTTAAAAACTATAATCATTATACATAAAATTATCTTAATGTTACTAGCATATTCGAGTCTGTAACATTCCACAGGGTAAAACGATACCAGACACGATACTTCTGTGATAATATTAGTAATAGTCATATTTTCTACTGTTTTTATACTGGCCTATCATAGGATCCCACAGACCCCTCACAATCAATACTGAAGTTAAAATGGATGGCAGTATGTTACATATGACAATAAAGGCCCCTTCATTACAATCAATCATCATAATTAACCTAAACTACATTAATTTATATATATAAAAGTATCAATAAAACAGGGCCGTCACAGAATATATATATCTCCTCTACGTGTGAAGTTTTGTCACAGTTCGTTGGATAGTCCCCGAAGAACTTTGAGCTTATAACATACCAGAAAATGAATAAGAACTAAATTTCGTCCTACCTCGTGTTGGGTAATGCCACGAGTCCCTATTTATGTTGTTTTAGTAAGGTTCATTTTTTTAAACCTGAGACTCTCAAAATCATTGCATAGAAATGCAAGTTCTGTTCAGAAGCGGGAAGAAAAGTATCAAATTATACATAAAAGTACTTTTATTTCTTCATACAATCGTTTCAGTATCAGTTCTTCACAATTTTTTGGTTTAGCTAGATGGAAAAAAAAACCTGAAAGGGAAGTGTTACAACACAATTCTAATAAAATTTTACATCTTTCTAACAGTCATTTGTGAAGACACGGTCTACTTTTTAAGTCTTAATCGGAATTGTTGACTAATATTTTAAAATAAAATGCAATAATTTCATATCACTGGTAAATTCTGAGCATGTTTGTATAGATAAACTAAAAAATATAGTGTCTTTATATTAGTATATTTGCTTCATGTTTAGCTATCGAACTGCAAATATAACATTAGTGGAACGTAAACCAACATAAGTTGTATAAAAATACACAGTTACTGACAGCAGGCACCTGAAAATTGACACCGATGTGACGTCACAGAATCACACGCGCCAATCAGCGCATTCTTGTCCTATGACACAACTTCGGACATGGCAATTGTGACTAGGCCTGTACGCAACTGGGCACGAGCTGATGGAAGACGCGACAGGCGCTAGTGCCCCAGGTGTGAGGGTGATGCTGGGCGAGGGTGGTGGTAACATTAATTTTTATGATGGACTATTTATAATATAAAAAGGTAAATTTTTCTTGCTTTTATAATTGTATGCGGCAATTTAGATCCGTAACGACTATTTCTATATTAGCCACGACTTGCTGAATTGTCGATCAAAGAGAAGTAATTATCATATTTACTACCCAAGTATATTACTATTTAACTAGTGAAAGAATAATATTTTAACAAACTACAGACATTAAACCTAGAGCCTAATTTTCGATGATAACAATTCTGCATCGCATTTCGTACACATCTGCAGCTCTGCCTCCTGGTTATTGGCAGAGTGTACATGTTCATAGGCGTCGTTCATTTGATTCTGTCAATTAGAACAAAGTAACTGTGACACCTCACTTCTATGATTTGTCGATAGAACGTCATTATTAGGCACTGAAACAGGTTGGAGTAAAATTATTTCCCCCAAAAATCAGTTGCTCTAATTATACCTATACATACTAGACATGGTCTATAATTTATCTTTAGAGACGAAGGCGACATTCGTGTTAGCGCTATCTATGTCGCAGAAAATTGAAAAATGTTACCTCAAATTTCACATTTTTGTGCCTGTAATACTTGTTTGAAAATATTGTATACAATTAATCTTGATAAATACTAAATAAATTCAATAATACTTGTGACAAAATAAACATTTCTTAATGATTAATTTTTATGATTACCAATTTTTTCGCTTACATTTGTATAATTTTATTATTAATAAATAGACGACCTTAAATTATCTGTAGGATTGCTAGCTGCCACAGGAGCGAAGCGTGTGATGTTCCCGGGCAACGGTGCTTAGCAACAACTATACACAACTTCTAATTAACTTTGGAACCATTAGACTGTTATTGGCAGCCTGCACTCTCAAGTCAATAGCAGTCTCTAGCCAGAGGCGACAAACTTACTCTCTAATAATTAGGACTACGAAATTTTCGCGAAAACAATGTCGCCCTAGTTTGTTTCAGTGCCTTACGTGCACATCCGCAGCTATGCGTCATAGTTAACGGCGGCATGTACTTGAGAAATTACGTCTGTCATTTGACTGTGCCAATCACAATAAGGTTATTGCAACACCACGAATATGTGATTTGCGGGTAGAAGCCCAAGACACGTGACAGTTAAAACATGTACGATTAATAGAGGCACGAGTATTTCCCGTATTCATCTGGCAACAGCCTAGACTTCTCAGTTCTATATACGTGTACCAGCTGAAGCCGAATATTCATCAGCTTCTAACAGTACAAACGTGTAGCCCGCGATATCTGCACGACTTGTTTCCTTATTTATAACTGGCTTGCTGTCGTCAAATGTGTGTTAAAACCGCTCTAGTCTAATCACAGGAGGAGGAGCGAAATATACGTTATTGACAGTCAACCTGACCTAGAATCAATACGCGAAATAATCGGGCCTCTAACGATTAATAGAGACTGGAAAAATTCGCGGATTCTCTGACGTGTAGGCTAGCCTCAAAGAATATAATGTGACCTCAAGCTCACAGCAGCTGTGCATTAGCTACTCGCTGATACAGTGATGTGGGCCTGCATTTAGTTACATTGTTATTATTGGATCAGCGAAATATACGCGACTCTAATTATTAAAGAAAAACAATAAATAACGTATTTTCTTATGTGCGAAACAGGGGAAAAAATGCTGTTTCTATTTCCAGATACTCAGGCTGGCGATCATAAAACAAAACAACTTACATTACAATTGACTTCACATAATTTAGCAATGATATTCATAAACAGTCACTTCACTTCTAATACTTTTGAATGTGTTTATCAGAAACCGATATTCATTACACAACGGACAAAAACAGAACGACGCAATTCGCTTCCAAGCAAACCTAACTCTGATGCCATCTGTCGGTGAAATTTAACTACCTCTGTGGCGCGAATTGTTAGCGGCATGTGCCAACGATAATCGACTCGCTTGCGTCGCTTTGTGCTGGTGCTAATTAAATAAAATTATACAGTCAGTTGGTATGTCAGTAAGAACTTAAATAAATAATTTAAAGTATATTAAATATAGAGAGGTCGTTTGCATTTGATATTGTTGAACTAATGCTTTATTCAAATAAGGAAATACACGGAACTACGTTCAATTATTCGCTACCAACCATACAAACAATAATTAGAGATGATGGTTTATCGCAGGAAAACTTGACTGTTTGCTAGGTTTCAACGTACGTTCAGCTTATCAGAAGATTACCGGCTTTCACCTGCACGTGGAGCTATTACCGTATTTGACTGAACCTATCCTACTGTAATATTTGATGCCTGTTATTGGCCTGCATGCAGCGTTTTAAGGGTATGTTGGTACAAAACATTTTCGCGATATACCATCATTAGAGAAGGTGATTTATCGCGGGAAAAGTTGACTGTTTGCTAGGTTTCAATGTAACGAATTCACTCTGACGCTTTTATTTCGTTACTGGCTAGTCACCATTTGACTGGGCCAATGATAACTCCGGTGCACTACTACTGAACTTTTGTGATTCGTCTGTAAACAGCTATACCGTGGCACATAACCGTCGGCCAACAATACATGACGCAGTACGCTATACTGATTTGCAGAATACGCTGGCAGAAAACATTCTCGCGATAAATCACCTTCTCTAACCATCATCTCTAACAATAATGTTACTGTTGTTAATGGTGACTTATATGCAGTTAACGGATAGTGATATTTTTCAAAGGTTAAATCTTTAGTACTCACTTTATTCCGAGTGACCTATACTTGTATATTGGCCGCTTCACTCCTGTGAGTTAGCATTTGAACATTTGACGATGTAACGCGGGAGTCCAGGAATGTTTTTATGCATGTCTGCCATTGGTTCGGAGTCCTCAAGCTCACGTTTAATAAACAATAATCCGATCGAGAAAGTTTCCAACATATACATGACTAAGAAATCCAACCTCTCCTTAGTTGAATCTGCGATATTTCCGGGACTCTAGTAATAATAAACATCAGCACCTGCAACACACATTCAATTAGTACGATCAACAAATACACTAATGTCACATGATCAGCATGTAAAACTGCACATTTACCTTGCCTTGGCACATGACCGCGCTTCACTACTTAACCGTTAGGTTCGCTGCCATCAGTGATCTCGAAAATATCGTGATTGTGACCTACTGTTTTCGCTTAGTATTCGCTGTATTCGCTAGGTGTTACTGCTTTCCGTGTATATCTGTGGCACTGTTTCATTATCATTGGCAGTTTGTTTCTGTGCAGACACGTCTCTGATGTGTTGATAAAACCCCACGACGTTGACAGTCAAAAACCTCAAGTCGTGAAGCTAAGCTACACATGTGTACATAAGGCAATGAAACAAGCTGTTGCAAAAATATTTTCGCCAAAATCCACGGTCTTTACTTATTACATAAACATAGGCTGTTGTTTGGTTCATAGGGTGAGTCAGGGAGGGAAATTCTAATCATAGAGCGAGGAAACTGGAGAGCAGATAAAATGAAGTTATCCTAAACGTAAATAAAGCCACGTTAGAGTATAATCAATATAATTAATTGCTCAACATCAAGACGACATGCCAACAAGATTATCCTTATTGCTCAAGCTGACATATCTCATTTAGAAAGTCTGTCGTGTTTTAATTAATCTCGAAATTTGCCATAATGACTTTTCGCGAATACACTATTTTCTCTTCACCGCTACTAATTTTAATATTTGTCAAGGAAAATCAAGATTATACTATTGTTAAATATTTTATTTCAATGCAGCGATAAGATTATTATTAATTTCCATCCGTTGTATTTGAAGACAATATTTCTGGCGTAGGCTACACATGATAAATATCAAATGATAACATACCACAATTGTGTATGGAATAAAACACAATTTATTGCAAAAGTGGTAGAAAATATAACGTTTATCCAGACAGCATTGTTAAGGAATGTTTACAAGTTCTTACCTTGCACATCAATTATTTAAATACTGTTAATTGTATATATTTAATCTGTTTTTCTTCTTTTGTGTGTGTTAAATATTTAATGCTGGCCTTCAAATTCGTCTAACCATTAGCGTACGTCGTTAGTCATACCGCCCCGTTCTATATTACACAATTATGGAACTAATTGTATAACTCAGTGTCGTGACAATTCAACTACTTAAGAGTGTTTGGTACATAATTAAACGCTGAAACCATAAATTGAATTCTACACTTTTCTCGAAGCCAGTATGGATAGAATACAAAACGACAATCCTAGATAATGGTATTTGCCAACTTTATGAGTGAACATTTATCCAGAATTACTCATTCGTTACGCGTGATCTCTTGCGTCGCTGTTAAATGCACGAGGTTACGGCGTCAGAGATTGTGCCTCAGAAGTTTGTAACACTAGAAACAATTGTTTTCAAAACGTTGGCTATAACTACTGCCTAGAATGGCTATTTTTGACTTTCGTAAATTGGCTTCAAGAAATCTACGGTTACACATTGATGCTTTTAGCGTTGAATTATGCACCACGCCCTCTTCAGTTACGATTTGAAGCTATGAAGACGGTTTGTATTTTGTTATTGTTTAAGTTGTTGCTACATGTCATTTACTTTCTTTTCTGCACAGCAGCGCATCAGCCCTGCACCGGGTTGATGTGAACTGAAAACACACAAATTTTGACAGAAAAACTCATACTTAATAATACAAAGAAATTTGTCCTCTTCTTAAAAGATCGTATATTCTGGAACCATGTAAAAAAAAACATCGCAGATGGTAAGGCGCTTGTTACACATCCGGAATGAAAACTTAATCCCTGAGGTTCTAAATAATACGTTTGTTTCAAACGATACTAGCCCCCTTACATAAAAAGTGTCTGGTTTGAGCCACCTTTGTACATTAAAACACGCAACTATCCGTTGTTTCTTGAGAATTAGTAATCAACCGTATGTAGTAACCAAACAAGTTACCAGGAGTTTTTACCTTACCACTTATATTTTTTGATAAATTAATGTATTAATTAAAAAACAACTACTTAAAACATTTGGTACGTGAGTAACACATGTGCAGTTTGTACACGATGGTAGTGCTTTAAATAAAGCTCTGTTACTGTTCAACAAGCTGTGTTTCTTGTGTCATTCATACCGACCACGCCAAATTATCGTTGAAATGCCATTGTGCCGGTTTAGCCAATTCCGCGAGGGTTATGATTACTATGCTGTCTCGCAGGTACAACACTTCTACGCGTTCGTCCGCGACATAACATGCAGACACCGAGGATGTACCCACCGTTCGGTAACTTGATACTTCTGGAAGCCCTGCTTCTAGCTTGGATCTGTTTTCACACCAATTATTTGTATCCTTTCGCCAAGCGCCAACAATAACGTTGCCAGGCTGACGGCTTCACTGCAAGCCGACGTACATTGTTCATCCGCCGCCACTAACTACGTCCAGGGACGGATCTAAGCTTTCTTTCGCTCGGGGCAAGAATTGTAAAACCTCGTCCTCCACCAGGGTACTGTGCTCACCCACAGTGCCCTGGTTAAAACCAGCGCCCTCCCTAAATGAAAGTCAAAGGTAAATAAAGAAATTAAATACAGTTCCCGA
>PNEQ01072653.1:57666-71148 GCA_003012365.1 Medauroidea extradentata
ATATTATATATATATATATATATATATATATATATATATATATATATATATATATATATATATATATATATATATATACACGTATGCATGTATGTATGTGTATACACACACAACACAAAACAATTATATTCGAGATATTAATAGACTTATGGAAATTCTCATGTTTTATATATATTTTAAAATAAACTTAAAATGTATATTACAGTTACGTTATTCGTATGGTAAAAGTCACTGATAATCAAACAATCTGAAAAAAGTGTACGTAAATATTTCCCTTTTTCGCTTCATGTAAAGGTTACCTTCTGTATCATGTTTAAAAATTTCTCCGCAAAAAATATGTTTCAGCGAATTTCCAGATAAGTACACAACATAATTGGACGCTAGTATAGCATCAGGCCGGAGACAAATGACGAACTTTGGGGGATACGGAGATGAGGGGCTGGTACCCATAATACACCAGTAAAGTGCTCGACTCGCTAGTCGGTTTTTTCACGTCCCGTCTCGCCCATTGTCCGAGCCGCAGGACACGTAATTAAAACAACACCCCTCCCGTCCTCCAACGCTCCCTTCCCCCTTTTCCAAACGACGTCTGTACGGCGTTAATTAGTTTTCGGGATGCCTACAAATGAAAGTATCTCTCCGTCTACCAGCCATAACAGCGACTATCCAATTCAGCTGAGTAAATGATAATTCTCCTTAGGGACCCTATTAGCAAATTAAATAATGTCGGCGCCTTCTCAGTTACCATCCTACAAACCGTCTTTTCTTGTTAACGGAGCATCTTACGGAGGGCGGGTTTTTAAAAGAAACTCGCTCGGAAGAAATCCAGACCCTAGTACGTACAGCCTGTGAATACTTACACTCCCCCTCCTTTCCCCGGCCCAACACCCGTCCTACTTACTCTTTTTCTTCGCGTTTCCATCTCCTTCCCGACCCTTTCCTGAGTCATTCGCTCGGCGGGGTCGTTTTTCAGACTAATGAATGGTTAGGAGAAGAAAAAGGGGGTAGTTTTTTGGGGGGTCGGTAGGAGGGGAATGAAAAAGCCTTCCTTGGAGGGACGCCCGGTGCGGGTGGTAAAGAACGTAGTGGGGAGGGGGCTGAATTACATTCCACGCCATCGGCGATTTAAAACGGGGGGATCTACCTCGTTCAACGGAAGTTATTAACTCACGTTTCTTTTTATTAGCGGTCCGGAGATTTGCGAGTGTTGCCGGCGAAGTGAGAGTGGCGATATAGCTGGGTGGGTTGACAGGTCGAGAACGTATATCCTTGGACAAGAGGAGGGCGTGGAGTTGGTCACTGGTCGCTGCCCTCAGTGACCTCTCCTGGCCTGTCTAGGGCCTGTTTACAAACCTGCCGCATCGCGATATGTGAACAAAGTTTATCAGTGTTGTTACACTTGCAGTCCTACACATAATTTTTAGCAGTCCTTTTACTATTCTTTCCATGGAAAAATGCAGAGTTTTGTTCTTCCACAATAGATTTCTACACAAGCACGTTTATTGGACTGTCAAACTATGCGCAGTCACTGAGCAAAATCTAAGTTCTTTCTGAGTCAAATGTGAGGAATTTTCATTGCAGAGGCAAAAAGTGAGTGAAATCTTAGATCCAACACAGGATTCCCTTAATGAGACGTCAGATCTAACTAAGATTTCCCCAATCTGCGTCGCAATCACGGTGCCTTGAAATATAGGTTGGAATGCAACATGGGCGGGGAGTTATATTATTATTTAGAATTGTTGGAGATATTTTCAGGAGGAACATGATGGTGTAAACGAAAGAGCGCTCTGGTATCTTTGATGTGGTTTATATTCCTTAAAGATGAAAAAAGCGATGTCGTGTTTTAAATACCGCTTTTGTTTTCAAACAATGTGGTAACGAAATTTTCGTTAAAAACAAAATCGACTTTGTATTTTTACTACTTTGAATTCACATTTTTTTCAACCGTACACTATGCGAAATATAAAATATATATTATCAAATCACCGTCCTATTAGTTTTAAAGATTAAAACATATTCTAAATTGTTGTTACATTTACATGTCGTTACATGAAAAGAATTTTTTATCTCGCTTTGTGTGAGACAATACTTCACCTTAATACAGGTCTCTCAATACTCTGACTGTGCAATGCAAACGAAAAGTTCTCAGATTTTACTTAACTTCTCCTCAGTTCCATCTTTACCTCTAGAATTTCCTCACCAGACTGTGCAATCGACCCCAAAAGTCTGTGAAATTGCGTGGAAGGCTACATAAAATTGAAAATCTTAATTTCTCATAGGAATTTTCAAACGTGATAGCCTTCAGAACTGCCAATAATTAGAATTCTTACGTGAGACAGAGCACTGCACAGTCTGACAGCTAAGTGTTTGTGCAGAAATAAATTGTGGCCTAGGAAAATACTGTTTAGTTTTCGTTTTTTACTTCCAACACAACTGTCGAAAGTGTTTTTATTATACCTAACGACGTTATCACACGAACTAGACTGAATGCAGTGATACCATTATCAATCGATTATATTCTATCGTTATAGTTCGCCGTTACTCTCCGCTTGGAACAGTGAGGATAGAAGTGTTCGTAATCACACTTATCAGCTCGCTCCATGGCAACGGTATTCTACACAGAAGGTGTTCCCTTCCGAAACGGCGTTTTGGGTCCAATCCAGTTCCAGGTAACTGCTGGTGGCAACCCTGATCCCACATATTCAGAAAAACGCTACAGTGATGCTCTATATATTAAAGTACCAGTCATGGTAAAGTGAACACGTATACATGGTATGGTGTATTGTTTTACTTACAGATTTGAATATTGTCAAATTTATAAAGTTCTGAGCATTGTTTTTAAATAAGAAAATGTTTTATGCATTATTTAAAAAATGAGTCAGCTAAGTCCGTTAAACGCCATTCAATGGACTGACATTTCTGCGTATAACGTAAGTTTTGTTAGATCTGCCCCTTCGCGGAGAAAACTCAACTGCCGTAGTTCAATCACTAGTGGATTACATCAGGACTTGAACAGACCACATTACCACATCTTTAAAACATTTCTTCCCAAACAAACACATTTATATATTCACTTAATTATTATTTCAAATTACATTGAATCTGTAATATTTATAACATAAAATAGCACGATTAAGGTGAAACTAACTTCTAAAATAATTAATTATACGTAACTGACATGGTCACCAATAGAACAATTTCAAATGCTCGAAACTGAACAGTTTACCTTAGAAGGAAAAATATACTTTAAATTTCATTTTAATGAGTTTTTCTTCATGTTACGGCCTCAGCTTGTATTTGTCGTCTAAGAGAGCACTGTCGTGGAGACATCCGTTCCTCTCGAGACAGTTTTGAGCTGTAATTGTTATTACCTATTACATTCCTTCTACAAACAGAAAATATGTTTGGTGTACGGGTTAGATCCCTCACCTCCCACCATGATGGCCAGGACTGATTACCGGTGTTGTTGCTACGGAGTTGCATACGTGGGAAACGTGGCGGACGTTGTGGTTGGCCTACGGTTTTTTTCAAGGTTCGTTTGCCTTTCCCGCTCTAGCATTTCTGAAATGCTCCACATTCAGCTTACACAATTCCCACCAACGCTCAAGATTCCACTTATTTAACTATTTGAAATAAAACCTCCCGAGGCCGTGCCCTGAAGAGTCCAGAATTATTTTAATCGCTTGGTTGTTAATGTTACGTAACCACCGCGATCTACAGCAGTCATTAGAAGTCATGTGATGCCACTGTATGGAGATGTAGGAGGTTACTCATAGCGAGCACCGCTCATCAGCCGTATATATCAGTCAACAATTCAGGGAGGATATGAAATGAACCTACAAGCTTCATGACGTTACATACTAAATAAAGAGCAAAATGTACAGGACATTTTACATGTAAACAGAGTAATAATGGTGACATATCGATTGCTCTGTTCAAAATAGAAACAATTAAAAAAAAATCCCGGTTTTGAGTAATGTGTGTTAGGAGAGTTTGAGTTTAGTTGAAAAAATGTGGAAAAAAAAATACTTGGTTCACGTTTTATTTTTAAGAGTGAATGTACTTGTGTATTTCTTTAGGGTGGACAAAAATGTTAAGTCTACCTTTGGTGAATTTACCACGGTTAAAAAAATTGTTCTTTATAGTTGTACTATATTATTGAAAACGAAGTGAACTCAAGTTATATTTCTCATTCGCACTAGGTACAGTATGCTTCTGTCTATATGTTGGCCAACTAACACAAAAATTAAATTTTTTGAGTTGTTTTCATTTGAACTGCGCCGTCGACATTATCTGAGCATTGTTTTATGTTATCAAGAGCTTCAGCCGAAGATTTGTCTTTCAATTTTACCACCCACTATAATAAGAACAACAGGGAAGGTTCCCTATTTTATCAACAATTTGCTTACCTGCAACTTGTACAAGTCGTAATCAGTACTGTACGAAATCTCTACATGTTTTTCAAATAGGTTGTTGCATCATTCATTAATTCTGCTCAGTGTAAAAATTAGTTTCTGTACCACATCAAATATAATAAAATGTAATTTTTAAAGTGTGTTAAGTTTAAAACCTCAATTTTACAGACTTCGAATGTTCTTTAACATTTTGTTCTCGTAGAACTTGTCCTGGACATATTGTACTAAATTTTTCTCATGGAATCATGCCACAACATTTGTTAATACAGTTTACGTCCATCTTGTATATGTGACCGCAGGTGTGAGGCATCACTCCGTTATTGTTACAGCAACTGAATCTTGGTGAAAATATTTTTTGCAACTTGTTTAAATGATTTTTGTGCACATTGACAGCTCAGCTTCATGGCCACTGATCGAATGACCTATAACTATTAGTGTCTTAGGGTTATGCCCGCTTCTCGCAGACGTGTGGTCTTGCAGTAACCTTATGCTAGATTTACGATAGCGTGGCTGACGCAACGTGAGGCGCGTAACGCGAATGAAATTAATTTGTCAACCAATCAGCGTCGAGGCTTTTGTGATGCTAGCACGATAAATATCTCGTTCGCGACGCGAATTCCGAATATAAAGTATACATACTTCATTCGCGTCGTGGACGCGGCAAAGCTGAATAACGTAATTTAATTTTGGGCTCAAGTGTTGGTGAAATTGGTGAGTTGGTAGCAAAATGCGTTTATTTATTTTACGAGAGAATTTTGTTTGTTATCATAAGCAAATCATAAACTTTTTAAGAAAACGTGTACTGGTGACTTTATGCTTACATATGGAAATATAAATGGATTATGTTAAAAATAAACGGAAAAAATTCGAAATATTCTTAAACACCTATAGCTGTCGTATTAGTTGTGTAGTGTCAAATAATTATTTAGGATTTAATTTTTTTTAAGTATTTGTGGCACGGCTGAAGAATTAGTGTTTGCATTGACGATAATTTTAAATGTTGCATCGCGCTCTGCACGCATCGCTTCTATCGCACTATTGTAAATCCAGCATTATTCTCACCGATACAGTCAAATGAGCGACTGCTCTACACACATACACACACACCTACACACACACACACACACACACACACACACACACACACACACACCTGCTACCAATAACGTGCAATTACGGCACTGAAATAACGTGGTGAAAAATTATTTTAACAAAAATCAGTGTCCCATACACACACAGCAATGTGCACAAACAGGCATCACAAAACCTCAGCGCTTAGAAAAGCTCCTTACACTTTGCTCAGTGACGTGGTAATTAGCGGTGTGAAGTCGTAGAGTGGCTGGTTCTGGACAGGTTAATTAACTTCTTTTAAGATTTGAACTTCTTTGTACTTTTGTAGCATGTAATTACATAGTTATTAGGAGTACCAATTCTATTCCTTTTGATCCAATTGTATGCTCATAAAATGGCATTTTAATTTTGTGGTGTCTCATGTAACTGAAAGTTTCTTTTTAGTTTCTAATTTATTCTCAACATATAGTATGTTTTTGTTTAATGTATTACTTTCATGACTAACCAGTAGTAAAAAAAATGAAAAATAATTAGTTGATATTGTAGCTTTAGTGTAAGTAAAGGACAATTAAAAATAAAGATTGTCACTGCATACTGCTCACCAAGTGCAATTTTAAGTAATCACATGCTATGCACTGTCTTTCGTAAGCATTAAAAGTTTTCATTTGATGTTGTATTTTTGAATTGCACTGTTCTCATTATTCTAATCGCCGTAACTTTTATATTAGCAGGTGCTACTTCTTCAGTGCAAAGTTTCCAAAGAGGTGGCGCAAAGGTAAACGTTGGACTTGTGTTCTAGAGGTCTCAAGTTGGATTCCTGGCTCCAGTCATCCTGGTTTCTCTTTTTCATGATGTCTAGAAATCGCTCCTGGTGAATGGTTCTTTGAGAAAGGTCACGGCCGATTTCCGTTGTACAGTTGTGTGTAACGATCTGTTGACGACTCGTAAAGCCTAATAAAATTTAGTAAAACAAAACGACCTAACTATTTATCAGTCATAACGGAGACAACCACCAGACAGAAAGAATTGCCGAAGAACTAGCTGAAAAGGCGGGATTGGAAATCTTCTCCACGAAAAACTTTTGACAAACATTAAGGCAACCCCCAAGATAATGAAAACCAAACATGAAAATTTGAGATAACTAATAAAAACAAGTACCTAAGAGAAGTAAATGAACAATGCGTTTCTGAAACTGTGCAAATAAGCATGAGTCAATAAAATGAAACAGCGCATTACCTCAATCAGACTGTATATAATATAAAATCAACCATTTAAATGCTAAACTTAGACTCTACAGTAATTCTCTCAGAAGAACTGTAGGCAGCTGAATATTTAACTCTAAACAGAAAGGCAATGATGAAAGCACTGGAATCGCAAAAATTAAAATATTAAGGAAATTGTTGTGACCATTTAAAGAGCAAATACATTGTCATACGAACTTGATGCGCATATTGAAAACAATTAGCCACGTGTCAAGGAAAAGAGGCACGGCTTTCTTTGGCCTCATCAAAAATGACTCCTAACAGATAGATCTGACTGTTCCCTTATTTCGGTAAATTAAAAACTCATAAAACTTGATGCAAAGTAATTGGAAGGGACATAGGTGAACTCTGAATTACTCAACAAGACATTGAGGAACGACTGCAACTCAGAAAGAAATTGCAAGAGTGCGAAGGTATCCATGAAAAAATCCCAATAAGAAAACTGGAGCCACGTGGACAGAAGAAAGAAGTAAGAAACGTCGAGAAATGATATGAAAAGTGTGAAAGGAAGGAGAAACAGTTGAAATAAACGTAGTTTCTAGTGGCTCTGAACGTCACGTCAATGATATGCTTAAAGGCGAAACCATTGACTCCTAACATCAGTAAGGGAAGAGGCCATGGTCTGATATAAGAAAATAACCGAGCGTCTACTTGGAATAATTTCGGACAATCATGGAAAACCGGACCTGTAATCGGACCCGCATCCTCTCAAATGCGAGTTTAGTGTGCCACCAGTGCGCCATATCATTCGTGGCATCAGTACTACACTGTACGTAGAGTGGACTTGATTCTCTCGATATGTTTCCAGATGATGAGTATTATAGTCCGACGCTAGCCTTCTCTTCTCCAGCGAAGAAGTAGGGTAAATGGACCACACTATTGTCACTCGGATACGGGTAACCAGATTTTTGCTTTGGTTAGAAAATAAGTAGAGTATTTGAAAGGAAATCTATACCATAGTGAGCAGTTATCATATGTGATAGCTAATGTACGGTTCCGTCTCTCCCAATTAGTTTTTCGACTAAAAGCAGAAATTTTCACATGCACGTTATTTCTTTCAGACTCATAACATTCATATACAGTATTCCGTTCTCACTAATTTCTCTTGTAATTCCATCTTTAGTACAACAGTATTTCAGGTTCTTTTTTCCATACTTTGTGTTTTAGCCTGACTTATATAACTTTGTAGAAAAAAAATTACATTACATTAAATCGGCCCAAATGAGCGTGTAAAGTACAATTAAAAGTATTATTGATCTCAACAAAATCAGTCAAACGTTTGTTGTAAGAAAATCATTATGCTCTAGGCATGTGGATTACGACTTTCGCAACTGGTCAGATATACCTGTAGCATTATTTTTTTTGTATTTCTTCTCAGATACCAAAACACACTGTGCTGTCTAGTCACTCCAATACATCAGAAATATTTTATTGTGGTATCAAACGTGAGTTACAAAGACTGCAAAACACACGCATATACATTACATAACATGATATCCAGCAATCACATAAAATACTAATCAGAACAAGAAACTTAAATGTATTACCTTGGGTTTCGTGTGTAAGTCGCGTCGAGGTCGAAGTTAGTTCCGAAGTTACCGCTTCTAACTGCTTCCCCGAAAATGGGAACTGCAATGAGACAACGGCCATCACAGGAAATCATTAGCCAATAACAACAGACTCTTGCTTGCGTAGCCAATCAGGGTATAGTTCTTTCCTATTGGCCGGACAGAAGAGGGGTTAAAGAGTATATAAACCCCTTGTTTTCTAGTACTTATACTCAGTCTGCATGTGCTCCTCGGATTGTGTATGTGCCTAAAGATGGGGACAGATTGCAGTCTCAGAAAATCTCGCAGTTTGTATTGTCTCAAGGAGACCATTGTGTTCGTCTGCGTTTTGCTTGTTTTACAGTCCACAGTTACTGTGTTATTTGTAGTCGTTCGCTTTTCTCAGCGCGTCTGAGTTAATGCTTTGTTGTCTATTTACAGCTTTTATTTTTTGGTTCGTTTTGTTTTGTCTGTTTGTTGTTGCAATTGTATTTATTTTGTGTCCGTTTTTTAAAAACCTGCTGACTGAATTCCTTTTGTGGAGTAATCTGAGTTATTTATTAATTTTTCCTTGGTTTATTTTTTGGTGCTTGGGTACTTGTTTGCATTAATTAATTTTTAACACCCGACGCAAAAAAAGGCGAGGGGGAGTTATAAGTTTGGCGTGTTTGTCTGTGTATCTGTGTGTCTGTCTGTGGCACCGTAGCTACTAAACGAATGAACCTATTTTGGTTTAGATTTTTGTTTGAAAGGTGACGTGATCGAGAATGTTCTTAGTTATGATTCAAGTTTTTTTTTTTTGTGAATGAGAGCAATTCTACTCGCCTGATCGATTTGAAATGTTGTATCCTGTGAGTCGGGGTTTTAAATTTTTTTTTTCGAGTCCTAACTTGTCTTGTAACTCACTGACTGAATTCCTTGTGGAATTGTATATGTTTACCGATGGTCGCCAGTTGCTGCACTGTTAGAAAAATTTTCCATGAAATTACGGAAAAGTAAAGGCAAAAAATTATCTGGAAATCTTCTTAAAGTAACGGATACTCAGTTTTTCTTGGTAACAGAACCCTCCATTAATTTACGGACAATCAATTTTCAGCAAAAAATTTAAATTTCTTTAAGCTACTAATACTTCATTTTCCAGAAATACGACGTATACTTATTTACTATGTTTCCTCGAGATTCTGACACACTATTTAGTAACCTGAAAATGTTCTTTAATTAGCCAAGTTTTCTAACCTACGACCTTGTAGTTGTCACGCAGAAGCTCTAACCATTGTACTCAGAGACAATTTATGAATGAGTGAGTTCCATGCAGTAGTAAGATATCAACTTTTTAAGAGACAACTTTTGTATCTGACATCCTGATTTTAGACAACTTCATTAGTTACATTATGAGAAAAATATTTTGCTATAAAGAAATAAATAACTTTAAGGGTATATACACCCTCGCACGAAACGCACAGAACAGGTGCGATATTTTTCAGCTGTGATGAAGCGAGGAGAATATAAGATGCGTGTGGCCATTGAGTGGCGTAGTCTAGAAGGGTATAGTATGGTAACACTGAAAAAAAGACTTATTAGTCACTGCAAAATATTTTGTTAAAATGAACCTTACCAAATTGTTTTATAGTGACTACAAAAATTTTTTTCTGTCCCCAATAAAGTTTTGCAGTGACTACAAAAAAATTTTGTAACCACTACAAAATTATTTTGTGGGGTCCATATTGACAAAACATTTTGCAGCCACCACAAAACAGTTTTTTCTGTGAAAGGAGGGAGCAGTAGGAGAGGCTACAGGGGTATGCTTTAAGACAGGACAGGGTAATATCATAATAAGAGGGGGCTATGACAAGGAGGGGGTATGCTATAAGGGTAGAGCTATGCTAGTACAAGCATAGGGTGCAGGAGAGGGGGCAGACAACCACTTCCCCCTCATGGTGTTTAGGTATAACTTGTACCAAAAGGGTCCATTCCCCTCCTCCTTCACTCACGCATTCAAATTACATATTAGTTGAGTTCTGTATGCAAATTGAACCATATTAAAAATAAAACCGAGTATTATTTCTTTTAAATAATATATACCAAAATAATAAGAAAGTTTATAATTGCAAAACAAAATATTTTTGTGTCGTGCAAATTTAGTATATAACTGTAAAATATGTGCATATTTTGTGCATAATTGGTATACAAATCGTGTGATAACTATTCTAGTGGTCCCTTCAAACATTAGTGAATACAATTCTTGAACCGACATGCTATTAAACAAATTGAATTCAACAAATATTTGATTGTGTGAAAGGGCCTTTACACTGTAGGCACCAAATAAGAAGGGATTCTAAGACATTCGTAAACTAAAGGAATTAAAAGGGGTGAAATGTGTGTTCAATTAATTTCAGATAACTCTTAAACATGTTGAGATATCGATATCATTTTTAAATAGTAATAAAGCTTACGTCAATACCTAAAACGCAATGTCATGATTTTTCTAAATTTGATAATTTAGGGGATGTAAATATGTAAAATAATTCAAAAGAACCACTTTTTGCCGTCCTATTGATACATATACCTCTTTGGGCACGGGCTGTTATACAAATTTAATATTTTAAGAATTCCGATTACCTATATTAGCGGAATGTTTCGTAACACTGGTAGGAGGTTTTGGGTACAGATCCCGTGTAAGGTAAGACGGTGGGGAACAGCTATGATATTATATATGCACATATAAGTGGCATTTGGCAGAAGAGTAAATTTTATATTTGAAGTATTAAAATTTAAGGGTTGCTTTCCCTTGCTGCGTAGGCGCCCATTAAAAGAGAAAAGGGGTAGAATGTATTTTCCCGGTATCTTCGCTAGCTCGTAAACCTGATAGGGTATCGTTAAGCTTTGGGAAGTAAATATTCTTAAAATGTGCCTTCGTCGTGACCTCAGTAACTCATTAACACAATAGATTACCTAAAAAAAACACGGGGCAAATTCACAGCCGGACGGCTTTAATATAAAGTAAAATTTTCTGAATCAAAGTACTTCTAAAAACAGTGTAACATACCGCGTGTTGCGGATTATAAAAAATATTACAAATTACAAATGTATAAACAAACAAGTTTTACTAATCAGAAATTACAAAGTTGGCAATTTAAATATGTGTCCACACAGTGGACATTACTAGCGTCTGTGAGACTGAAAATTAATGTTTGAAAAAGTTACAAATTATATTAACTAGTTTTACAAGGATCACAAAATACAAAGTTTACAAACTAAAAAAATCTGGGCAAGTCATTACAAAAGGTAGTTACTTCCGCGGGCTCCAAAATGTCAAAATCGGGAGAAGCAAAGCTAGAAGTTAATAAAGCAACACACGTGTGCGCAAAAAGCCATCAGGCAATCAAGCAACAGGTAATTACAACAGCTAATAAATTCCAAGTGGAAAAATCACAAAGCAAATAGCAATAGCAAAACCTACAAAAAACATTTTAATACCAAGATATAATTTTTATCAGACGGCGACCGAAAAAAGGAATTTAGAAAAGACGTTAAAGCAATAATTAAACTAATTTAAACACAGCACATGAGGGCAGCCGCCTTGCTCGCCATGGGGGACAAGTCCCCAACCTACCCTATCACACTACACTAGGAGCTCGGAAGTACTTACATTATCTGTGCCCACGTCCAGTAGAGAAGTGAGCTGACGGCCCACGCAAGAACCTTAGTTCAACCTGGCCAGAGTCTAGCTAACGCGCCTGCGCAGGGAAGAGGAGAAGGGGAAGCATAGAGTAAGAGCAAAGAAATATAGCAATACAAAACAACAGCCTTCCGAGCCATAAAATAGTCACGTGGTCCACTGTGCACAGCCGACGAGAGCGCTGTAGGCACCCAAACGGTGCAATCACCCTCCCAAAAACTTGTCTTACAGGGAACAAATGTTTTCCAGTTCAAGTTCTACAAAAGCACTGATCAAACCCTTTCAATACACAAAACACATCTGAAAACAATCATCTTGAAATAAGAAATCTTCACTGACGTAGCAAAGTTCATAATGCAGAGTTCATAAACAATATTCATAGAAAACACAGAATAGTTAATAACACACAGTTCGAAGAAAATAGACAATACCAAAATTCGTAGAGTAGAAAATTGTCTCAAGACACAATAAAAAAGTACAGTTCTTGAAGAGTAGAAGAGACAAGAATAGTCTTAGAAGTTTTACAATCACATTCTTGAAGTACAAACAATAGTTCTTGAAGTATACAGACAATAGTTCTTGAAGAATGCAAACAATAGTTCTTGAAGAATACAGACAATAGTTCTTGAAGTATACAGACAATAGTTCTTGAAGTATACAGACAATAGTTCTTGAAGAATACAGACAATAGTGTATAACGCAGGAACAGGTAACGTCGCACGTCAAGGGCATTTAAAGTTGATGGATGCCCCTTAGTGTGAGTAACCAGCGGCAGCCTGCCGCACATGGGTGTAACACGGGTTTGCAGTGCCTGGGGAGGTGAGCGTAGAGCAGAATACAAGTCTCATGCAGGAACGGAGTGTATATCAAGTGGATAGGTGCACAGCAGCCACAGGAACATCCAAGCATCACAGAGCGGAAGAAAATCTTGAAGAATCTCGTAGAACTCTAAGCTTAGATGGCTCGGAACGCAAGGAAACATGAAAGGAAAAACAAGAAATCAGCAGAGAAAAGACAGGAAAAAGTTTGGTAAAGCAAAGACAAGAAAACACTACAGAAGCAAAGAAGGGGGAAAGATGCAATCCAAGAAGGCGAGCAGGAAGTGCGCAAAAAGGGCAAACTAACAATGTAACAAACAAATTAGCACAGCTATAAGGTTACATATGAATCCTTTCTCAGGGGTTTGAGAAAAATATTATATGTAGACTCAAGCAATATGAATAGTATACAAAATATACAGAAACTGATTACCCTATAGTAAATATAATGACAATTAATGAGAGTAAATATGAGTGGCAAAGCGCTTTGTCTTAATACAAAAGATATACATATGAACACGTCTAATTTCTAACAATAAACCTTTTAAGATGGCTCACGTGAGCCTTACGCATTCCTCTATTAGAATTTAACAATTTTATCACAACAGTATTTGGTCCTAAAAAGCGTTTAACAATATACGGACCCTTGTACTTAACTAGGAATTTAGCACTCAACTGGGCGCCAGCATC
>PNEQ01072654.1:0-70762 GCA_003012365.1 Medauroidea extradentata
TTATACTGAATACAGATAATGAATGACAGCAAACAGTCTCGATGGCATCAGGCCGCCCGCTCTACAAGTGTATGTTTTCTTCCCTTTGTACATTTACGACACTATTGGTTCCTAGCACAAGTTTCGCTATAGCTGCAATAAGAAATAAAATACAATACACAATCAATCACCTCAATAACAATGTTGGGGCACAACATACCATTGTAGTAAGAACATACTTTTTCTAGATACCTTACATAATGCCAGTACCAAATTTGAGCACTTAAATTTTTGATAGCATCCGGACGCCGTCGTGAAGTAAAGAGTAGTTTTACCATTGGGATAATACACGGTTTTTTTTTGTAAAATATATAATATTAAAATAATATCTGAAACCCCTCTTAATTTTGCCGGCCCCGTGTATTTTCCTTTTGGTAATCATAGGAACAGGCTAAAGTAAAGGGATTGTTGACTTATCTAAAATTTTGTGATATTGTTTAACTAGTACGAACAATATACATACAAGTTAGCCTATTATTCAAAACGTTATACCATGTGTGACTTAGAAATGGTAGTCATGATATATTATTACTAAATAAGTAACTTATACTATATTTTTATACTGGGCAGTTGTTTCAATGTATAAATGGTAGACTGGCTGTCTGTCGTCTGTCGTCTATTGGTCGTCCACCAGCACTCATCACATCACGGCGGGTGCGTGCTCGTCCGTTGATGCCGTCTCCTCATCAATCCAGCTTCGGTAAGGTCGTCAGATCTAGTTATGTGACAGCAACTCTCAACTTAATATAATAACTTAATAATCAGTAATATTGCGCTCCCCTCCTAAATAAATAGAACACATTGTAACGTATTTTGTATTCAGAGTACCTGCCATTGTAGTATAGTAAATACCCGTTTAACCATAACAGTCTTAAAGTCATTTAGCCCTAAATAATATCTAATTAAACCCACAGTGTAGCTACCATCTGAGTGAAACCCCTCAAACTAATAATAACTTATGAACCCCCAATATAATAACGACTTACAAAATAATAATTTTGTAACACTGGAAATATCCTGTAAAATAACGCCTTATGCAGCTTATACGTCTTTCAACTCCAAGAACTTTAATTATTCTTGTTTTCAAAATGTAGGTCTACAGTTTACACAGAGCACTACTTCACTTACAACATGTTCACGCTTTCGCACTGCAGAGGCAACCTATCCAGAGGAAAGACAAGCGTTTGTTTACACACAAGTGCACGCACACGGATTTGTAGAATAATTATTGACACAAGACTTATTTTTATTTACAATATTTCTTGAATGTTTAGAACTTACCTTTCATCTTAAGAAAGCGACTTCAGTTAACTACTGAAAACGCATGCAGTGAAACACAAAACTGGAGCGTACGTATTTGTAGAAAAATAAAATGAAAACTTGTATTAAGGTTTAGAAAATTAATAACAATGAAACAGGTTGCTTTCTTACTACCAAGAATTACGAAATTACTACAGCAATATATCACAAACGCTAAGAACAGTATCATAAACATATTATAATTTCGCAATTTTAAGAACTTTGTATTTTTCGTACGTTATCGTGAAATTCTACATAAAATTTATTCACATATGCATAGTTTGTAAGCAAAGAAATACGGAATCATGTAACAAACATACTTCAATATTAATAGTTAGTTTTATTATCTGCACGTAAAGTTAAATAACAGTTACCAAATAAATCTAATATGGGTTAGATATCACAAAATACGCACAAAATTGGCACTTTATCGTCAAACCATCAGCTTTTATAAGCTCCGAAAGAATATACGTCTTTAGCTAATTAACTCTGTAATTTAATTCATTCGGTTTTGTGGTAAACTTTGGTTTCGGCTTTGTGGTCATTTCTGATTTCGACTATGGTGTTATTTCTGGTTTCGGCGTTGTGGTTGTTTGAGTTTTCGGCGTTGTGGTCGTTTAGGATTTTGGCATTTTGGTATTCAGTGTTATGGTATTTCTGCATTGTGGTACAGTTCAATATAAGGTCAGCATATTTAGCAACTTAAATGTAAATTTGTTCTTGTGGCACTACGGTATGGTGATTTTTCGGCGTTATGGTATTTCGGCGTTGTGGTCATTCGGCAATGTGGTAAACAGCACTTTGCTAGTCTTTGGTGTTGTGGTCAATCTGGCTTTCGGCGTTGTGGTAGCGACCCCAGGCAGATAGTATGATGCCGTTAGTTCCCAGATAACTCACAAACTTCAGCCCGTCATGCATACCACAAGTGCTTCCTTAATTTTCATTTCGCTTGTGTCTCCTCTCTCTCTCTCTCGTACACACCCTTCCAAACAAAGTACCATACACTGGTCACACTAAGCGAATTTAGTTCTTCAGTCATCCGCTTGGCAGCGCTACTTACTTGACAATTAAAACAGCGAGTTTCTGGAAGGCTCCACCAGGGCCACATGAAAGTTTCTGAATTTGCCTTTTGGTTATTTAGGTTTAGGGGATAGATTTGAACACGACTTAATATCGCTGCAGGTGACAACAATCTTTGGGGCTAAATGTTTAGAAATTAATTGTAATTTTTTCTAATGCATATATATTTTTTGTTTTGTTGCTCTCATCAATTAAGATTTTTTAAAATAATTATTTATAACATTTTTCTGCTATTTAAAAACGATTTACAAATTTATTTATTTAAATTGATTACCAAGATACAAAATATACCTCAGATTTCTTAGTTGTATTATGTACTTAAACGAATATAGCAACTATTTAAGTTTAAATCGAAATGGCGTTATTTACGCGTAAATAAATAACAGCAGAAATTTACGAAGCATTTGGTCATTCAGTGTAGGCCTACTACTATCCTTAGTAAATTTTCACCCTTAATCCCCAATTATTGAGTACCCAAACTTGGTCACGTGGTCGATTCTAAAACCTAAATCGAGGGCTTTAAGTGAATTCAGAAACTGCTTTAGTCTGTGTAGGCTTGTGCAACCTCGGCATGGAAAAATTACGCAGCCCTGCGGGTGCCCACAGCTGCATTCAGAGATGCTGCTGAAAACCTTCTCAATGCTTAGCAAAATCGTTTCGTAGGAATATTCTGATAATCCTATATTTATAAGATGCATTGATGGCCTCCAGAAATATTGTTGTAAATACCACATTAGCTGTATTTCTATAATTCATAAATGGCATACCAATTACAAAAAAAAATATCTCATGTCGTTAATGTAACTTACGTCAAATACAACATTTCTATCGGGGAAATATACTCAAAAATTTAAATAACAAATTCCAAGAGAACCTTGCGGCCCTGTATAATAAATTTTAATTATTAATGCTAACTCCATGGCCCAAATGTTGAGAAACGCATGTAGCTAACAGAAAGTCATTATCATAAGTACACGTTTTATTTCTGTAACTCTTTTTTTAAATAAAGTTTTTGATGATATACTGTTAAGTCTACTAACATTTTTGTAAGTTTTAATGATAAGTTTTATGGCCAAATAATACAAGTGTACCGTTCAGTTTACTAATCATGTACATAATATAAAAATCTGTCTTTGCGGCATCTATAAAAATCACAGACGATGGTAAAATTAAGTTGGAAGCCACGGGCGTGTGTTGATCGTAGTGGAAATTGTTCGTGTAGTGGATGTATGCGCTTGAGACTATGTTAGAACGGCTATACTAAAATGATTAATTTACATTTCGCAGCCTACATTCTGAAACTCATAAAAATTAAAAACTTAAACTATATAAATTAAAAAGAAACTCGCCGGAAATAAAAAAAAATACTTTTTGGAAAAATACCTTTCAAAATATAGGAAACGATCTTGTGGAGGATTTTCTATATTTTTGTACATTGCATGAATTACACTAGTTCTGCACTTAAGGAAAAACTTTTATTTAAAATTAAGAACATTTGCTGCTACGAAGATCTTGTGGTCTACAGTAGTGGACACCTGCGCCGCTTACTACAAGATCAAGACGATATCACACGTCTCCTGCATTGTGACTTCTACTTGCTTCGTGCAGCCCATTGGCTGATTTTTCACGTCATTCATTTCCTCCTACACACTACTCAGCATTGCAACCTTCGTGACGTTATCGGTGTGCTTTGGGAAGACCGATGGAACATGGCCCGTCGAGGAACGCTTCAGACGCAGTTTGGCAGATACCTATACTTCTTTTAATTTCTGACATGTTTTTTTGATAATGGTGCAGCTTGCATGAATTGTTGTGTGATTAGAGTTTTGCGACGCACTGACCTTTCTCCCTCTTTTCAGTACTACCAATTTGTTGTGAGACTTTTTACATGAGTTCCCGTTTCTGACCTTTAGAAGATTGTTGAATTTGTGTGTGGTATACCAGTTCTGTACCAATTCTGCAGTGATTATGTTTTTTTCTATTATTTGTTATGTTCGTTGACAAACATATTGGCATTGGGTTTGAATTAGAATTGTGATATGTTCGTGTAAATAAAATAAAATAAAAAGTGGTTAGGACGTCTGACAGGCAAGCGTAGTTTTGTGGGTTCGATCCCCACTCATATCCGGGGAGTTTTCATCATCGTTAAATTCATCACAGTGTTCCGTATATGAAGTAAGTAAAACGGTACGGTTATCTCTTCGTAAATGGTTAAAAAAAAGTATTTTTAAATTAATTATTTAAACATTGTATAGTTACACAGACAAGTACAATTTATTTTATATTTTCGTTGTGCACGTAATTTGAGCTTAAGTTATTTATAAAAATTATTACAGTGAGTTGAATTTTGACACTGTTGCCAGGATATTTTTCCATTGACACATCAGATATAAAATTACCACGACATCGTAAGTGTAAAATAACACAATTAATGTGTTCAGCGTAGATTAATATCATCATTGTGCACGAATTTTTCTAGCCCCATGCTGTGTGAATTTACGCATTCGCTGTAGTATTTTTCCTAGCAATACAGTCATTGTAAATTACAAGTCATTTATCACTGTTTTTTTTAAATACACCTCAAAATAAATAAACTCAGACAGCGTACTTAAGCAACAAGTTCTCTGTATGTGTATTTTGACATATATAGTTGCTGAAAATACAATCACAAAATCGTATAATTACGTAACCAATTTATGGTTAATTTGAAACAGTAACCTTGTTTATTTACTATTCCCGTGGTGTAAAATTACCTAAGAGATTTTTAAATAATTTTACGCTCTCGCTAAGTGGCAGTTTTTGCTGCCACATGTGCATTCTGTGTAAAATTACACATATTATGTCCCTCTTTTTAACATTCGACGTCTACATAAATAAACTTACACAGTATACTGAAATAACAAGAACACTGTAGCTGTATTTTGATATCTACATTGTCTCAACATGCGCGACAATGTGCGTAAAATTTCGCAATCAAAGTGGAGTAATTTTTATGTTCTTTTATTGTAATCTTACTATCTCAATCGGGTAAAATTATCACTCGGATGTTGGCTAGTTTACCCTCCCAATAAGTGGCAATTTCTGCCAAAGTCTATGTCGCTCTTTATTACAATATACGTTTACATAAATAAACTAGCACAATATAGTGAAAAATCAATAACTCTGTAACAGTGTTCTTACGTATACGTTGGCTTAACATACGCAAAAATAGTTGTAAAATTTAAACAATAACGTAGGGTTATTTTTAAGTTTTGTTCGTGTTTTCTTATTATCACGTACGGTAAAATTATCAGTCGGATGTTAGGTTATTTTACTCTCACACTAAGTGGCAATTTGTGCTGCGACATACATTCTGTGTCAAATTACGCGAAATTTTTTACAGTGTAGATTTAATCACGTGAACAATGCTACCGAGTAGACTTCACTTACTACATTTTCGTAACGGGCTTCTGAGAGTTGTGTTGGGCTACAATAACGTATTGTTCAAGCAAAACTGGCATATATACGTCGACATCAAGGGATTCCCAACATGCCATCTCCTGTATACTCCTACCTCCATGTGTGATGTACAGTATCTATCGTTCCTGTGTGCCTTGTCTATGAAACTAACAGCCGATTGTTTTGTTTATGCTGGTTTGGCCTTGTGTCAGGTTAGAAAAATGTTTTATGTACGTTGCAGAGAAGGGTAACAATGCTATCGTAAGTTATGGTTTGTGCATGTCTCTTGTTAAAACTACAAGTGCTGCCAGGAAATCGTCATCTATTTGAACCTCAATGTACATATTATTACCTCAAAGTTTTTGTTCACAGACAATGTTCCAACTCATTTACCAATTCATATTTCACATAAGCGGTAACCTTCAATAACTGGTTTTATACAAAGTAATCTGATTGCACTCGAAACAGAATGCAATGCATCATCGTAATTAAGATAAATTTATATCCAAAAATTTGGCAATATAAAACACTTGAGTCACTGAAAAAATTTTACTCTTTATTTTCATACTTATAAGCTTACTAGATGTGTAAAATACGCATAAGTTAATTTAATTTTTCTCATTCATAAAAACACATAAGATTATACAGTAAAAATAGCTTGTGACTAAATTAGAATATGGTTAATGCCGAACATGACTTAATGCAGCCTACAACTTTTTTTTATCTTTATTTAGAATATTCAGAGAATTATGCGAAACAGATTAAAAAAACGGTAGCTAGAATATTATTTCGGGAGGACATTATTTATTTCAACGGTTAACGCTGAACTCGTTAAGAATAATTTCTATTTCATCACCACTACTTTTTCCTTATTAGTTTCAGCTGATCTGTATGTTTCTTTGGATTGGTGCAGTATATTTGTAGTGATTTTAGTGTGAAATGCAAAATGATGCATTAACTAAAGTGGGATTACTACGATGGTAAAAATAATATTAATTTAACAATTGATATTCAAGAAAATACCTACAAGTTTTTGTATATATAAATAAAATACAGCGTATATCATAATATTTATTTTATGTAGAGAACTAGTCTCACTTTGGTCTTAAATTATGTCATATTTTGTGTGGCAAAGTAAAAGCAGTTGCAAAATATGAAAGTAACTTCTTAGGAACTTGCAAGTTCCTGTTGCTGAACTTGAATTGGAACTAGTTCCTATTTTACATGCAAGAACTTGAACTGGAACTAGTTACTTTTAAAAAGGATCTTTCCAAGCCTTGCTTTCAGCCACATAACATTTCGTCGATCAACAAACCTGAGGACATTATGCATTTTTATATAATCACTAGTGTTCGCCAGTACATTTTAGTGAGAAATTGTGTAGGCCATATAATTAAAAAGTAACCACCTATAACACAAAAATATAAAAACCGTACATGGCCATATTTGACTATTTTAAAACTTCATCAAATTTCCCCGCTCCCTCTCCTTAAAAAAAAAAAAAAAAAAAAAAAACAATGAAAAGTAACTGGTATTTATTATTTAACTTCTGAAAAAAAAGCAAACAAATGCTGTCCGTAATAATACCAATAGATTTGAATGGAAGTACATTGTTTTAGAAATAAAACGTCAACTGATGTACATTAATATTAGTCTCTTTAAAACAAATTGAACTTTGCTCTGTTTCCAAACATGTTAACAAATTTCAAGTAGAATTAATATTTTATTTATGTGACACCATACGATGATAACAACATAACGATATAATTTAATATTGGTGCCGCGGTGAACGAGCGGCTACAGCGCTCGCCTCCCACCAACGTTACCCGAGTTCAGTCCTGGCAGCAGTCACCTTGAATTTTGGCATATAGGAATCGTGCTGGACAATTTCGCTGGTCTAAGGATTTTCTCCGGGTCTTTCCACTTCCCCCGCCCTCGCATTCCACCTCAGTTCATCTGTCACAGGCTGTGAAGACCTCTGATGTTAAAAGCAGTACTAATATCTCGACACTCATTTATTATACGTATGAAAGCTTCCAAAATCATTGTTAGTATATACCTAATTATGTATCTAATTGTACTCATAGCTGTATGGGATCGTGGTGGCCGAGGGGTCAGACCTCTCGCCTCCCACCAAGGCGAGGGTTCGATTCCGGACGGGGTCGGTCCCCGGATTTCGCATGTGGGAATCGTACCGGACGAGCCGGCGGGTTTCCTCGGGGATCTCCCGTTTCCCCCCGTCCATTCATTCCAGCGCTGCTCCATACTCGCATCATACCCTCACCAGCACTAAAGACGTCGATGTTAAGCGTTGACCAAATTCATTCACTATCTCACTCATAGCTGTATGTAGCCATACTTCAACAAATGATCAGTACAAATAAATAAGCTTTTTAAATTTTTAAATAATAAAAATCATCCAATTGTCTGTATATTCTAAATTTATAGGATGTTAATACACAGGTACACCGAAAATTATGTTGGTTGAAAACTATATCAGACGTTTCTCACGAATTGGGAACTATAGCAAAAGTTGCCACAACTTATTATGAAAAACAACTCATTTTACGTTAAACCATTAAATTTTGTTTAAATTGAGAGACTGTATTTTAATAACAACACACTGCACTACACTACATAACATGACGAATGACAAGACTTGGACTCTATAGCTCGAGGACAAATGCCACCTTCCCCCTCCATCACATATCACTTTCGTGCATTCTCAGGGGATTATCTTACTGCTTATCTCATCTCTCGCCTTGACAGAGTCTGCACCTCGTCCCCTTCCCCTGTGCGCGATAGGCGGCCATCTTCCCAGCGATGGTATATTCGCTCTCCTCCACTTCCCCCCCTGCACAAAACATGTTTTAACAATATTCTCTTTTTTGAGGTTCCTGTTTGAGATATATATCTGCCACCACGGACTTTTTTGTGTAGAAAAATCCATACTTCTTGCCTGCTTAAGCCCTTTCGTATCAAAAATGTATAGCCTGATTCCTGGAACATTTTAAAAATTTAACAACACTGTGAAAAAAAAGTAAATAAAAATATTTTGCTATTGACATTGATTCACAAGAACATTTCTCAAAAATTGGTTTTTGTTTGAAGTATGTATCTTCAAAACTGGCTTGTCCAAATACAATTTCATTAGCATGGGTTTCCCTATACCAAATTCTCACTGATGTGAAACCAGTTTGCTTCTTTTGACTAATGGTCTTTCAAAACAAAGCGGTTCATTTACAGTTACGCAGGTTTAGTATACTATGCGGTTATTTTTAGGGAAATTAAAATTCGCTAGGGAGTTTTACATCTGCACTGTACAGTTGAGCAGATTACACATGCTGTTCGTGTATTTTTCAGGAAGAATAAACATATACTTAAGGATTTTTACATATTTTTTGGACAGGTACGCTGGTATTGTATACTGTTCTTGTATTTTGTTCGGTGTGTATAAATGAGCTAGAAATTTTTTAATCCTCACAGAACAGTTAAATATAATATTACACTGTCAATTTTTAGGGCGTACAATATTTCACTTTATCATCCATAGTTGACCCTAAGGTAGGTTTCTTATACTGTGGAGTAAAAATTCACTAGACAATTTTGCATTCCCAGTGGAAAATTAAGTTTTGAATTTTTATATGAGGAGTAAAATTTCTGTACGGAAATTTTACGTCCACACTGAACAGTTGGGCAGGTTACACATGCTGTTCATGTTAATATTTGGGGGTATAACATTTCACTAGGGCATTTTTTACGGTACCACGAACCAGTAAGGTTGTTTCTACTCGTTATTTGTGTATTTTTTGGAGAGGAAATATTAACTTAGGTAAAGTAAGGTAAGTGGGCTTTACGTATCGTCGACAGCGAGGTCATTAGATACGGTGTATTTTCAGCGGTGTTCTTAATTCTCAAGGGAATTTTTACATCCCAACTTGACAATAAGGCAGGCTTCACATGCTGTTCGTATATTTTTAGGGGGGGGGGAGAGATTGCCTGGGGAATCTTCATTTCCCCACTGAACATTTAGGCAGGTTCCACACCTTGTTCATGTTTTGTATTAAAGGAGAATACAATTTCAGTTGAGTGTTTTTACATTCTATCTGAACAGTTAGGCGGATTTCACATGCTGTTTACACTCTAAAAAACTTTTGTAAAATCATTAGTTTATGAAGTTACAAGGGTAAACTCTGTAATACTACATAGGAATTCTTTGTACCTATACCGAAAGTTCCCGCACTGTAAATTATTTTGTAAAATATGACAAGGCACTTCTTCGTAGTTGTACAAACATGTGTAAATGTTGAAAACATTTTCCTTGTAAAATTATTATTTTATAATGTTAAAAGGATTTTGTTTGCAAAAAAACTTAGAAAAAATGTGTAGCCTACAAAAATCGCAACTTCGCTGGAAATTACTTATGCAAAGTTCCTAACCTTTGATAAGTATTTTTCTGCAATAAAGTGAATGTTTTTATTAATTGCATGCTTTAAAAGAAATAATTTTTTTGAACTCTGCATTGAATGTATATAAATTAATAAATACTAGCCGCTACAGAAGACAGAGTGGTTTAGGCGTTAAATGCGTGAAAGCTAAGCGAAGTGAGAGAGAGTGGTTCGAAACTGAATAGTTCTCGAGATTTTATTTTATTTCAAAATAATTTCATGTATACGTCCTTTCTTTAAATGTTATACGATAAATAATTTCAGTGTTATTTATGAAGTAAAATGAGGATTTAAGTTAATTTTTTTCCTTATTGAAAGTACAGCTACAAGGCTAGTCCTTGTAATTTTACAAACATATACTTTGTATTTTATTACAAGGGTAACCTTTTTTAGACAAGGAATATATTTGGCAATTGCGTTTCCAGGGATTTTCTTTGTAAAAGTACAAAAAAAAAATTATAGTGTATGCATTTTTCATTTTTAGGGAGACTAAAAGTGCATTACTTACATTTTACAGCCCCACTCAATGGTTAAGCATGTTCCACATGTAGCACGTGTTAATTTGATTTAAGAGGGGTGGGGGAGACGTTTAAATGTACCTACTCGGGAATTTTCACGTTCCTGCTGAACAGAACGGCAGGTTCCACATGCTGCACGTGTTTTTTTTTTAATTGTGGCAAAGTATTTCTACATAATGTTTACAACGTCGCTGATCTTAGGCAAATCCCGCATGTTGTTCTTGTACCTATTATGAGAATGTATCTCGTCTGTTGGTTGCATGTTTTCTACCACAGCTGCGCGACATATTCGTTACACCCACCCAATAGCCGGTTGCCGGACTGCTGTCTCGCTTCTGTATTACACCGACAATATATCTTTAAGCTTTACTATGTATTTAACTACGAATACAAACTAAACGTCAATTTTGCTTCTCTTTTTTTAATTTAACACGCCAACTAGGCACATTTTCTAAGGCCCCTCAAAATTGCTAAAAAGAGGCGTTTCTGTCAGACTGTTCTATCAAGAATATTGTCAGCCTGGTGTCTTAAAACAGAAACGTAGATTTTCTAATTTGCTTTTATGACATACCTTTCGCCTCTTAAAAGGCTGTTGAAATAAGGCAAATAAGAAAACATTGCCTCCAATTTTTTTCCGCACATAAAGGCGGTTTTATTTTGGACACGTGTACCTGTGTCAACCATAATTATTCCTATACTTTTGCCTGCAGTAAGTAACATAGCATTACGTCGGGAATTCTCGTGCAAGGAATAGTTGTACTCCCGTGCATCTGCAAAATGCTACGAAGGACGTAACTGAAACTTGTAGGCATATTTTCGGGTTTCTAAAATTTGAAAGGTGCCACATTACTACATAATTTTATCGCGCTTCCGGTACAACGATAGCTATATTATCATTTATACCACGCATCACAAATAATAGCTTGTGCTCTCTGGTCCCCATGCGAAGGTCAACTAGATTCCAAAGCGAGACAATTAGACCTCTCTGACTGGCATCAATTCGCCAGAGGACTCACGACCTCGAGACAGCTGAATTTGACCCTTGAACATTTGGCAGCACGTTACTATGTGGATTGGTTTGATTAGCAAATGGAAACCATCTACAAGTGAAGAAATAATATTTAAAAAATCAGTTCCATTTCTTGAAAACATTTTCCTTCTCACGCAGACTGCTATAGATTAAAATGTTTTTCCACACGAGTTTTCTTGGAAGATGTTCAGCATTAGTGACCTAGAACATAAACATGTTTAATAATTTTATGCGGCGCTTGAAAGTTCGCTGATCAGACAATAGGCCTACATTGGAAACTCGCACAGACAAGTACAACTAATGTCAATTTTACTGTATGCGTTACGTCTTAATTTAGGCTGAATTAGTTTATTTAAAAAAGTAATGCCGAGTATTACGCTGTTGTGCTAATTGTAGCGGAAATATAGGCTGTCAATCAACGGCATAGATTTTTTTTACACAGTAGAAGGCGCCCTGTTCTGTTGTGCTGTTTTCGCGAAAACATTTAATTTGGGAGTGATTTACAAAAGCAACTGGGTTACACGTTTTTTGATAGTAAATTCTGGCAACTGTTTACTAACTACGTGGAATTTTTGCCATAAATACTTATTGAGGTCTCAGATATTCTGTCAGCAAACATTATGTACACTGTTGATGTTGATGATTTCGCGGTTTCCGTACATTATAGTAAAATCATTAACAATTTCCGATATGCAGGGCTATTTGCCTCCCCTTTATTCATTGCACGCCAGCCGTAGGTACTGCATTTTGTCTAATTTTGCATAAGTTATTTACTCACGAAAATTGTTGGTCGGCTTGAGGCATCCTGTGTAAGGTACTATATAATATTATAAATATTTAATGCAACAGAGCTTAAATAAGCCAATTATTTGGGAAATACGCCGTTGCATAGCTATACCACAGAAGAAATCCAGTAGTCATACAATAAAATGGTAAAATAAACTAGCCGAGTTGTCTGTAGTCAACGTACACATAAATAAAACAAATAAAACGTGAACAATTTCGAAAGAAACTAAAAAAATAATGTCACATCACAAAAGTTATGTGAGAAACAAATATTCAAAACAAATAAACAAAACCGAAGGCCTATAGAAGTGAACCTAGAACACCACATTCAAAGCAACACAGTCACATGTCCACCTGAAAAAGGGAGCAAGTTTCAGCTCTCGAAACGTTGCAACAAGATCGTCCAGCGGGTTTATTATGTCTTCATTTAAGTTTTCTCTCAAAGGCCAACGCTACAGTAGAGGAAGGGTCCATAGAGACTTTCATTTGTAAAAAAAAACCGTAATGTGAATGATTTAGGTTACTTCGAGAATTCATATTACAATTTAAACAAATATATACTTTCAAAAATGTCTTCAATGACACAATTTCCCTTGTATACAGCACTGCTAAATAATAACTAAATTTTGCAGTGGAATTCTTTCCGCCATCTACCGGAGCATATATAAAACGTTATCTAATTATTAGGCTAGGAGGTACTACCATCGAGGACGATAATTAACCAAGGAATGATAAATTTCTGTCGCTGTCAACATAAAATTTTGAATAATTAAAAAAAGAAAGAAAGAAGCTTCCTCCACAGAAGCATTGCCATAAGTACGTCGCTGCAAAGTTTTTTATGTACTAGCAAAATTTAGCGACTCTAGCAAACGAGAAAATCGCTATCTGAACTACGATGCATCGTAAAGATTCATCCGGTCGCAAGTTAGCGTCGCTGGGTCATAATAGACCCGCAGGACACATGAACATAATTTATGTTTTGTTCTTAGCCCCTTCGTTGTACGTTTGGTTAGTTTGATGCTTGTAACTTTGTCGCTATCCTGTCGTGTATGCAACATTGCATTTATATTTGTCTGTGCTGTCTTATGCAAAACCTATCACCAATAATAATGTAATTCGTGTGTCTTATATATATATATATATATATATATATATATATATATATATATATATATATATATATATATATATATATATACACAGGACGTTTCTGAAACATGTGACCAAAATTTACCAGTGGATTGCTGACGTAAAAGACGAATCGAGATGCAGAACATGCAATGCCATCTCAAATATTAAGGGCTGTAGAAGCCATAAACCGAAGTCAGAAAAGCATATTTTGTGGACTATTATAAGAAACACTCTTGTTAGAGAAACGAAATTTGGTGTACAAATTAACTAACCACGATATGGAACGGAATACATGTATGTGCAAGATACGAACCACCTTCATAAAAGACATAGCACCTTGTTGTTGCAGAAAAATATTAATGGCCTCAAAAAAGTAATGTTTTATACCATAACGTAAAGTAACCAATAAAGAACTATTGTAGCATCCCTGTAGGACTCGCCGTTTACATGTAAAATGCACACAAAGATGTGGCATGTGAACTTGAACGTTGTGTTTGACATGACATGAACAAAATGGTTGTGTATTGTAACCTTGTTAATTATAGTTATGAAGAAGTAAACAAAGATTATTATGTCATTCATTATATATTACAACTTTCTTGTAACTGAAACGAGATACATAACTGCAAATAAAACAATAACAATATTTTAGTGCCTATCTGTGTTCACATTCAAATGCGGCTATTTCGACGATGATCCCATTTGACCCCATGTTCGTATAAACTTTTTTGATCACAATGACCAGTACCATCACCTGCCAGAAAACTGCCATTACCGCCCAGGACACCCTTACGCAGGTCACTTTTCGTAATCGATTACTGAGAACGTAACGGACTCACAAGCAATGCACACGACAGCTTTAAAATTCAAATTTGCCTGTTATAATATAATTGACGTAATTATTTACTCAATTTTTTTTGTTTTCATTTATATTGACAGTAAAAGTTATTCTTTACAATACGTAATTAAAATGTAATTTTTCTTGGTAGTATTGCAGACCGTTAAAATAAGCGTTTTTTTCCCCCTTAAACTCTTTAACATCCTATGGAACACCGTACTGTTAATTAAGGTCACATTTAATTGAATAAGTTAACTTGTTTGAGAAACTATGCCACCCAGACATACTTCTTGTAGTCAGATGAAGCTGAATATTATACTAAAAGTACCGTGTATGTAAGACACGTTCTCCAACACTAAGTGTTTTTAATACTTAAGACGTGAGAGTACAATTAAATGTTTAAATATTGTTTGTTAAATTTATGCCTTGGGCTTTGACTGTTGTTTCGCGCTATAGGATAACCTTTAAGACTGAAATATATAAACAAAGTTGGTAGGGTCACAACTCAAAACTTAGCAGATAAACATTTTGATATCCCATTACTTGCCTAAGCCTAAGAAAGATAAAATTTATGTTAACAGAAACGTAACAACGTTACTTTTTTATTCAATTGTTCCACCATATCATGTCGTTAGGTTATTTTTCGTACACTTATCTTTGGCATTAGCTTACAGCTGAGCTGTCCGGAACTATTCTCTTTTAGTATTTGGTGTGAACACGTAGGTCGTTGCCTGAGGTTAGGTTCTGGCAGTTTTGGTTGTGTCAACCAGAGTTGTTCCGGTACACGTGTAAAGACTAAAAGCGCGGGGTATCAGAACTGCGTTGATCAGATTTAAATGTATTCACACTGGTGCGAGTAACGAAATCCAGCCTAAGGTAGTTGTAAAGAGTGCACGGTTCACAGCGCTAGTCGATCTGACACGATGTAGCCATGTCTGCCTGTGTATGAAGGTGTCCCTTGCGCAATTGCTGGAGCGACACATAGACTTGGCAACAGTGTGTCTGGAACCGAGACCTTGCCGCGGCCGTTGTCGAGTTTTCATACAGACGCCCTTGAAACTGAAGAGAGGCCAAAGCCAGCACTGCGATAGACGCCTGCTGCAGTAGGACTACTCCCGGTTACAATGCGGCGCAATTCAACCATACTCGACTTGCTGTCCTTCTCAACAAACGGACAAACGGCGTTATAAGAGTAGAATCTGACTTGCATACCGAGAGGTTTTAGGAGAATACATTTTTCGTCGAGAGAAAATTATACCTAATGATTATTTCACGTCTTCACATGTTTTAGCCTACTTTTCGAAACAATGAACGTCTGTTGAGATCACATTCTTGCTTGTGTGTGAATGTACAAATGTGTGCGTACGTGCGTGTCCCTTGAGACCTTTGAACGCGTGTACAGAATTTCATCAAACTCGGTACATAATTAGAAATGTGTAAGGTCACCTGACTTTAATGTATTTCGTTCATGTTAAGTACTTACTTTCAAACTAGCTACCGTTTAAAAATGCTCGTGATATGCTATGTCTCGAGAGCCATAAGACACATAAAAACCATGCTTTATATTTTGGTTGTTCTTCAACTAAGCATTGACGGTTGGAAAGTTTACTTTTGTATGTTTGCCATTTCGGAAGACAGCAGGACATGAATAAAAGATTATATTTTGGTCAATTTTTAATAACTACTGGAGTGGTTGCGGCTAATGTTTACATTTTGACAGGTCATCATTCACACTTTTATTAAAGTTGTGCTTAAGAAGCATTTACGTATGCAAGATTTCTTCTTGTACGAGATTTCTCATGCGAATTCTCGTGTTACAATAACAAAACAAAGCTGTTCGTAAAAGTTTCACAATAATATCTATCAAAAAATTTTCAACGTGCAAGAAACTTGTGTTGGCCTCTGCTGATTTATTAATAGCCATTATTTAGAAAGAAAATTAGTTATATTTAGTTTGAAATCATCCACGAACACTAACAAATAAGGGTTCTTATGGTATTTCCTGAATACCTATGCTTGTTTTTCTTCCCGGTATACCGAGCAAGGTGGCACAACGGTAACACCATAAACTGGAATTTGGGAGAACCTGGGTTCGATCCCCGACTCTGGCATTCTGATTTCGGTTTTACTATGGTTTCCTGAAATCAACCCAGGCAAATGCCGGAATGGTTCCTTATCCAATACTCTAGTTGTGTGTCGCCGTTTCTAATGAACTCGCTGTCGACGAGACGTAAATCCTACTTACCTTATCTTACCATCTTCTTGGCCTCTCATATTAATTAAAAAGCGTGTTAACGACAGCTTTAGGTTTATATATATATATTACATGTCTCGCCACATTACTCTGTTATAATTTCCTCGCATCTCTTACAATGACCAGTATACAATTTGTCACATGACAGGCGCGGATGCGACCTATAGAATATTTCTTTCTTTCTGTGCAAGTTGCAGAACCGAAAAATACGGCATGCTCTTAATTCTTGGTTTCCTTCTTGATACACCTTCCGTGAACATGCTGAGATAAGATATCACGGCTGAATAAATGGTGATGTACTAAAACCCTCACATGTAGAGGCTCCTATAAACAAACTTTAACTGAGTGAGGTGAATTTAATGTGACTACCCAGCAATTAATAAATAAAAGACTTTCAAATTCGTTTACGAAAATTTAATACGAAAATTTGAGTTTTACGAATTAACGATTAGACTCGAAAGAAACAGGTGGTATTCCATTACAGTTACTTTACAAATTTAGAAGTCGCATTTATAAATGTTTTAAAATTTTTCTGAAACAGCTGATGATTAATGAATAGACGGGGAATGAGAATGCATAGGACAATAGAGTCTAGCATGTAGGCAATTGAATTCGCGAAATTTTCCTCTCCTTACATAACATAAAATTTTTCCAACAACAATTTTGTTTCCATCTCGAGATATGATTTAAGACGTTCCATGTTAGACGTGTTTTGCCTAGATTAGCACTTTCCTCGTACGATGGCCTGCCGTATACGCTGTTGCAGATGTTAAGCTACGTATCAACAGAAACAGAAGTTACCAACATAACTAATTAGCCTACTTTCTTCAATGTCGGAGCCAAATAACTCAGAAATAAAAATGCTCTAAAAAGTAAAAAATTAAATTATGTTATTTTTAAACTGCTTAGAACACAATCAATTTATTAGGACAGTAATTTACAATTATTGTTATTTTGGAGTCGGTGCCAGCCAAGGTTACCAAACATGTAACGTTGTAGTGAAGGTATACAACTAAATTAATCAAATTTACGGTGGTATTCATAGTCAAATACTTGTTTGGCGAATAGGTAGTAATTCGTGACGTAATGCTTATTCTCCGAACTATACTTATTTCAACAATGAATTAATAAACGACTACTTCGCGAAGTAAAACTTAAACAAGCATTACTTATATAGGCCAAGTTGTACATGATGAAGTAACCAAATAAGTATCGCTACAATATCAGTACCGACATGACACATCTGAACCTGTATTTTTTTTAAAGCAGTCATCTACACTGTAAAACATGTTCGTTTAGTTTTACACATACTGTACGTGGCAGCAGTGTTTCCACCAATGTAAGTGTATTCTAACACTAGCATTGTTTTTGTAGATTTAAAAGTTCTTCACGGTAATTATACAAGTCATATTCGTAGAACAACCAGGCCACCGAATCACATTTGTTTCTGACGCCTAAGTTAAATTACACATGTCGTCAGGTAAAAATACAAGGTCAATGTGGTCGTAATTCTAGAAGCGCAAGGTGTAAAATTAGTAGTTCTAATAGTTTCACTTATTTTCGTCAATGCTGTTTAGGTAAATGAGTACTGCGTATTTATAGAACTTCCAACTAACTGAAAATTTTTCGAATTTCTGCCGGGATTCGTACGTAAGATTCTTTATAGTTAGTAGGTAAGGGGGAAAAAACGACCGAACAATGCATTTTGTGATTAAAAGATGAGCTTTGAATACTACATAAATAAAACCTTTGCGAACAATTCTGGAAGTGGAGACATCGATTTCGACCGTGCAGGTTAAAGATGGCGGCCAATTTAGTATGACGACGACGTCACTTCTAAAATCGGCCATATCTCAGCTTCTAATTTGTGAGCTCTTTGTTTTCTTTTTTTTAAATTAAAGTTTACAATTAGTTCCTCATTTTGTTTTTTTTTTTTTTATATTTTGCCCATATATTGTACACTTTTTCAGATATACTAAAAATATTATTACAATTATTGTAATAATTCAGCTCCAGATGAAATGGCGTGAATACCGTCGATCTTACAAGAAAATAGGTCAAACAAAACTTCTAGATAATTAAATTTACTTTAATTTGGTGTGTTTAATTTTTTTACTATAAATAGAAGCAAATATAAGACGTTTTAAATGTAGCTAATATGGATGACTCCACACTTGAAGTAATGATCTAAGTGGAGTTATTGCTTACTGTGCACTAAACTTTACAAAATGATAATATTTTTCGTTCCTAGTTTGTCTAGTACGCCTTTAATGTCATTGAAATTAATTTTATGAATAGCGTATCTTTAACACAACGGGTTTTACGAAAAAAGCACTTTTGAAACGTTCATGCAGTCGAAATATAGATGGTTTATTGAATTTCACTTTTAAGATTTATGATAACTGACTGATACAAATATTTTAAGGAGTTTGCTGTAGGAGGCACAATTTTAGACATTTGATTTATTATTTATATTATTGAAATTATGGCTGTAAGATATGGAATCAAGTATCGGAAACTTTTACCATTATTCCGTAATGTTAATCAAACTGGCTGTTGGATTTTGTTATAAATATGAGCGAACTTAACTAGATGTATTGTATTATTAAAATTTCACTTCAATAGGATAGGATGCTCGCCTTACATTAGTGAAGCCGAAGTGTGGCAAAAAAATTTTTATTAATTTACTTGTTGACTAGTGCACTTGTTTAGTCTGTGAGTTTCCCTGTTTGTAATAGTTTTTTTTTTATTTGAGATACGATACACAAGATAAGCATTGATATCCTACATTCAAACAACAATGGCACTAATGGAAAAAATTACAAATTATTAGTCCACAAAATTACAGACGTTCAACACATTCTATACTCCCAAATTGGAATTTGTGCATGCTTTGTCAAGAAGATTCAATGCCTCCTTTTATTAATCCTTCACGAAATAAAAATAAAACTGAAAATGATGGATACTCAGTACTGTCAGTTAACTTGATTGGATTTCAAGGTGTAGGGACTGTACCATTGGGCTCTGACATTAAGCGTTTGGATGATGGTTCAGGTATAGAAACAACTATGCGCGAAAACAATGCATCTTGGCACAAGGACAGCTATTTAAAATTCAATAATACCCAGTTGGATAGAGCAAGAAAGAGGAAATAATGTGGATCTGCACCAGGAGTAAGTTACCCTGTAAAAACGAGGCGAATTGTTGATCCAGAAATACCAGAAACCTGTATTTTCTGTGATGGCTCTGCAACAAGGCAATCCCCTTAACACCTAGCTTTAACCGATGAAATTGACGACAGAGTGCGCAATGGGGCTACTCTCTTGCGGGATACTAAAATTCTGTGTAAAATCGCCACACAAGGCATGGCTCCACTTAATGTCAGATATAATTCTATCTGTTTGACAAGATTTTACAACCGAGTGAGGAAGGCTGAAACAATTTCAGAAGACGAAGAAAGTGCCTTGAAGAATGATCAGCTGGAAAGTATCGCTTTGGCCGACGTTATTGCATCCATGAAGGAGGAAGAAGAGGATGCAGAAGTCGCACCAGTATTCAAGATGCCAAATATTTGTATAATGTATGAGAAGTGCCTTAGCAAATTTAACCTTCATGCAAAAATCCATTCCATTAGACTTAGACATCGCATTCTAGATATGTGCCCTGATATTGAAGCATGGGTAAAACCAGGAAAAGAATGGATGTTGGCATTCAAGCGGGATGTCGCCGCTACAATGGGTGTTTCCTGCCATAATTTTGATCTCGAAGCTTTAGATCTTGTAAAAGTGGCAGGAAAAGTTCGCAAGGATATTTTCGAGCATGAAATTGATACTTCGCCGAAATCTTTACTGACTTCAGATCAAAGGGAAAGCATACCAGAGTCCTTGTTTGCACTAATTAGTCTTATTATAAATGGTCCACTGACAGTAGATGAAAGAGAAACATCCAACAGAAAGCACGGAATACTCAGTATCGCACAACTAATTTGTTTTAATACAGTACAGAAAAACAGGAAAAAAGGGATAGACGAGTGCACAAACAGCAGAAAAGTCAGGAACATGCCCATACCTATGTATCTTGCCGCTAAGGTCCATTCAGAGACAAGATAAAGGGAGTTAGTTGACATTCTGTACCCCTTGGGTCTTGGCATATTTTATGAACTTCTGAGATCTATTTCTACTGATATTACTAATGAACTCTGCAGTGTGTACTCCACTGAAAAAGTGGTTTGTCCTCCAAAATTCAAAACAGCAGTGTTTACAACTGCTTGTGTAGATAACATAGACCATAATCCAAGCTCAAACACTGCCAAGTGTTCCCTGCATGAAACAGCTATTTCTCTCATGCAAAATCCTACTTTGGAAAATTTAGGACACCCTAGAAGGGTTATATTACAAACAGAGTGTGCTAAGAGTCGGAAAGTAGCAACCCTTCCAGTGTCATATTCGATAGTGCCTCCATGCTTTATATCACTCCAAGCTTCAGGGAATCGAACTACAGAACCAGCAGAACTTGTTCTGCCACAACTATAATCAGCCCCCAACATTAAAGAGTATGAGAGGCTGGAACAGATTTTGAATTTAAGAGAGCGATTACATTGGGCTGCATATCAGTCATAATTTAATCGCCTCATTCATAAACCAAAAAACAATAATGGCAATGTTGCCTTTATTTCTTGAGAGCTCGTATTCTCCTGCCATGATGTTACATTCTATGAATGTTGTTACAGAATGCGTGAGATACCTTAATCCCAACAAAACACCTGTTCTTGTTGGTGACCAGCCACTCTTTGCCCTGATTAAGCAAATTCAGAACTCTCTTCCTGAAGAACACGAAGAATACAAGCTCGTTGTAGTGACGGGCGGACTACACATAGAAGATGCTGCTCTTCGCAGGGCTGGACATTGGCTTGAAGGTAGTGGGTGGGTCGAAATGATTACTGAGAGTGAAATTACTGTAAAGGGAAAAGCTGAAGGTATACTTAAAGTTGCACACATCAAAAAGGCAAGACACATACATGCAGCATTGTTCTTACTACAAAACAGGGTTTTTGAAGAATACAGGAATAGTGGTGATGGAAATGTGTCATCATTGAATGAGTAGAGACAAATAATAAGAAAAGATTAGCCTATGTTCAAATACTGGGACACAACATTAAATATGGAGCTTTATATTCTCTCTTTGGTTCGCTCCTTCCGAGAAGCAAACTTCCATCTATATATCCATTCTTTGGTCCAACTCGCTCCATGGTTCTTTGTCCTAGATCATACAAACTATGCATGTTGGTTAAGTGTGCACATCAGAGATATGCTACTGTTGAAAAAATTAAACCCTGATGTAAGCGATGCCTTCGAAAATGGTGCATTTGTCGCACATAAACCAGAACGATCATTTTCAGCGATTGCATTGGGCCATGCACATGAACAACTGATTTAGGTTCTGAAATCTGATGGTGGAATTGTTGGCCTTACACAGAAAATAGAAGCACTTGGCAGGTTTATGGTAGCGGGACCTGAGTTAGCACGAATACTGCAATTATTTGAAAATAGTCATTGTAACAATAAGTCACAACTTAGGCACCACGAAGAAACTCTTAAATTTAGAGACAACTTTTCATAACTTTTCGAATACATAGTTTTGGCTGTTGAGATTGTAGGAAATCATTTCGCCGTATCAAATGGGGACCTGCATTGCCTGAACAACCATATTGTAATGAGTGATAAGGTGGCAACTTCGATTATGACAATTGAAAAGGAAGGAAAGAAACAATTCCAAGAGTTTGTGATGGAACGATTGGTATCTGCAGAAAAGAAGGTAATGGATCCAATAAAATGTAATAAATTTCCAACTTTTAAGAGGCCAGTAACTACATCAATGTCAAAAGAAAAAGTACAGAAATTATCCGTGAAAACTGACTGTGCCCTATTCAGCCATTTGTTTATTGCCTGCCAAGAAAGGGAGGGTAACCTAGATGAAATTTTCTATCATGAGAACCAGCCTTATTCGCCTTCACTTTGTGCATATGGTTTGTCACGTACATGTAACAAGGCCGACTTGATCAAGGCACTGCACAACCACATACCTACATTGTTACCACCTTCCGAGCCTTCAGTTGATGTCAAAATATTCGATGGAGCCACAGTTGTTCATATGATCAAACCTGATGATGCACATACCTTCCAAGAATTTCTAGATAAGAAGTACCTACCATACATGGAGAAACAGAAGAACTCTGTTCGGCGCATCGATGTTGTGTGAAACATCTACAAAAGCGACAGCTTGAAGCAAGGTACTCGTGTGAAGCGTGGCACTGGACTTAGAATACGAGCAGTTTTTAAATGAGCGTCTACCAAGGAAGAGCAATTGGGAACAATATTTAAGACTTGATGCTAACAAGGAAGAGCTTTTTGAACTTTTGGAAAGACACACCATAAGAATTGGAAGTACAAATATGGAGGTACACTCGACTTTAGGTAGCACAGTGATTTGTTCGCCAGACAGAATGGATATTGAAAGTATTAGCCCTTGCACAGTGATTTGTTCGCCAGACAGAATGGATATTGAAAGTTTTAGCCCTTGCAATCACGCAGAAGCCGATACCCGTGTTTTCCTGCATACTGCTGACACTGTGAGCTTCGAAGAGTACTTATTCATGTCACTGACACTGATGTAGTAGTCAGGAGTATCGAAGTATCAATATATAGGACTAGAAGAACTTTGGCTATCCTTCGAAAGTTGTAAACATCTTAGACACATTCCGCTGCACGAGATTTCTAAGTCATTGGGACCTACAAGGGCAAGAGGATTTTTGGCATTCCGTGCGATGAAAGGTTGTGACACCATATCATCCTTCAGTGGAAGAGATAAACTGAAAGCTTGGGATGCATGGACATATTTCCCCGAGGCCACGGATGTCTTTGTTGCTATTTCTGAAGGAAATCTGGACTCTGTTATGGACAAGGTGGAGAAATTTGTTATCATCCTATACGACAGATCTTGCGAAAAAAAAACACTTGTGAATGGGGCCAAAAGAGAAGTGTTCACAAAAAAGAAAAGAACGATGGGAATGATCCCTCCTACAGCAAACGTCCTGTATCTTCAAGCAAAGAGAGCATGTTTCCAGACCAGAGTGTGGGTACAATCCCTTCAGTCAGAACAGGATAGTTCTAGTTCTGCTGATTGGGGTTGATCAAATTCAATTGAAGGTTGGTCACCCAAATAGACAACCTTGCCTCTTATACTAGAATCAATACAATTAATATCTTGTCATTGCAAAAAAGGGCGCAATAAGAGATGCAAGGGTAAGATGCAGCATTTGAAACGTACAGTCCTCTGTGCTTGTGATAGAGGATGTCCATCAACAGTAAAAAGATTCTTTTTTTGAAATAAAACTTCGTGTAAAAGTTTTTACCAGTCGGTTACCATAAATCTTAGAAGTGAAATTCAATAAAAGATCTATATGTCGACTACATGAACGTTTCAAAAGTGCTCTTTTCGTGAAACCAGATGTGTTGAAGGTATGCTATTCATAAAATTAATTTCAATGACATCAAAACATACTAGGAAAAAAAATGTTATTAGTTTGTAAAGTTTAGTGCACTGTAAGCAATAACTCCACTTAGAACATTACTTCAAGCATGATGTCATCCATACTAGCTACATTTAAAACTTCATATATTTGCTCATATTTATAGTAAAAAAATTTAAACATACCAAATTAAAGTAAATTTAATTACCTAAAAGCATTGTTTAAACTATTTTGTTGTAAGATCAACGCAATTCACGCCATTTTATCTTGAGCTGAATTATTAGAATAATTTTATTAATATTTTTAGTATATCTGAAAAAGTGTACAATATATGGGCAAAACATAAAAAAAAAAACAAAATGAAGAACAAATTGTAAACTTCAATTAAAAAAAGAAAACGAAGAACCAACAATCAGAAGCAGAGATATGGCCGATTTTAGAAGTGACGTCGTCGTCATACTGAATTGGCCGCCATTTTGAACCTGCACGGTCGAAATCGATGTCTTTACATCCAGAATTGTTCAGGATTGTCCCATTGAGAAATGTTTAAAAGCCCACTTTTTAATCAAAAAAGGTATAGTTTAAACCCTTAACGGAGCAGTAAGGTCGACCTTGAAGCTCGCATAAATTGCCGCGTCGCCTCGACGAGCCAAGCGCTGAACTAGCGTGCAAGCTTCCCGCCGAACGGTTTTTACTAAAGGTCACTGAGCGGTGACCATAACGTTTTATTGGTGGAAAGTCTGCAACTAAGTTCAGTGCAGGTCGAAATCTGAGTTTCACATACGTCCGGTTAGTACATTTTGAAGTACGGAAGTCTAAAAAAGTCGATTTTAGCTATGTTGGAGGGCTTATAAATATTAACTTTAATGAGCGTGGCGTCTTAACAATGAGGTTCCGACCTTGTCTGAAGTTTGTTTTCTTTTCGTACGTTGGCAGAATGGGCATACGTTGAGTATTTTCGTAGAAAAAAACCTGTTTACGAACACACTGCAACGCATTTGAAGCGTTGGGTAGGCAGCCGCCTTAACGACTGGACTGTTAGTCGTCAATCCATCGTTCTATCCACGAGACCAGAAGTGCAACTTGATTCATACGCATCTGAAACAATGGTTTTATTTTTACCTCTTTTTGACTTTAAACTGGCGTACTGTTGCTGTCTGATACTGGTACTTCTATTACATCAACTGAAAAATAAAATGTAACAAAACAGTCAGTAAGATTACGTACAACGATTTGCATGTTACGTTAAACTATTAATACTATAATTTTTTTTTTAACTCTGAAGAAATATTTTTGACAACTTATCACCTCACAGTTCTGACAGTTATCATAATTTAGCTGATTTGAGTTTAACCGTGTACAGAAACTTGTACACCAATATTTATGTGCCTATTATAAAGTTACTTACCCGAAAAATCACGAGATAATGCCTCAATGTTTTTACCCGAAATTAAGTATTTATCTAATGTTAATGAAAATTCACATTTATTTCAAACATAACCTGGCATATTTTGCGGTAGGATAAGGCGATTACGATTCTAGTTTAATTTACAAATTGCTCACAGAATTTTAAAATTTTACAGACAAAAACTGGTAATTTTCCTCTCGTTCACTTTATTCCTTCTAAAGATGTAAATGCAAGTTTATCTTATTATTGTAGTTGTGAAATTATTAACCATAACATTTCAGATCTTACTGATGTGATAGTATTTACACAATAAAGGTAACGCAAAAACATTGCAACATATTACTGTGTAATTTATGTTTTTTACTAAGATATAAACACAAATTTACTTTGTTATTGTAGCTGTAAAATTGATCTTTACAACTACGTAGATTTAACAGAAATGATTGCATTTTAACAATGACAGTACCGTTACTAAACTACGATAATTGAAGAAATAACACAGCATTGATGTGTGTTTTTACACTTTCTTAAAAATATGTAAGTCAACACATACATGTTTGTTTTAAACTGTATATGTAATTTTTTTTTTTTCAGTAGGAACGTGTCGCCCGACTTTCATTTCTGAGAAATTGTGTGTAAAATTTTACGCAATGTAGATGTTTTTTTAAACTACACATACAAAAATGTAAAATCGCTCAAGAAATGTATGTGCAGTTTAACACTTATTTCTTACAGTGTAGTGTAATTGAATATTTGGTTACATTTGAAAGTATTTTTATTATACTTTAATACATGTTCAAAATTAAGTAACGATACTGATGTCAAAGACGTGTTAGTTATTGTGTTAACATATTTTTTTGTAGCCGTGCAGTTTTCTAACTGTGAAGTAAATATTACACTCACAACTTGACTCGCTGGAAAATACGTTTTGCATGAACGCGTGATGCATACTTGTCGTTAAGACAATTAATTGCGTTTCAGTTGATATTCAGCATACGAATGTAAATTATGATGAAATTAACGTTCATATATGCCACTTACTATAGCAGAACCTGCTTACCAACTGACAACATAACCTCATATCACAAAGCTGGCTTAGAGCACATGCAATTTTTGTGAATGAAGTGGTAGAGTGTACTATAAGTGAAATGTTGTGATGTTATGATAAGCTTTCTGTCAGATTTTAAACTGTGAAGCTTCCAGTATATTATTGATTTGTACACGTTGCGTTTGACTGTCATTTTTTAGTTTATAGGTTAACAAATGTCCATTCGTTTGCTTCAATGAAGTTAATACAATGCTGTTTTTACAAGTTGGTCCTAACATTGTGGGTGTTATTGACTTAAAAAATGAAATGGTCGTATACTATACATCCTGAACACTTTCTTAACCTCATCTCATGATGCGTCTGAAATAAAGTTTATAAACGGTCTGCCGGACGTGTTTTGTCTACCAGCTGATAACATAACCTATCACAAAATTGACTTCGAGCATATTTGTAATTTTCCAGTATGATGAGATGAAGTGAATGTTCTTGCGTACTAAAATTGAATGCTGTTATCACACGATTATCTTTCTGTCAGCTTCAAACCTGGCATTCTTCCACTTGACGAAAATTTATTTAGGGTATAGGTGACGCTCAAGTTCGTTTACTACTATGAAAATAACATTATTCCCGTTGTATAAGTAGGTCCTAACAGTAGTTTACGGCTGAATTGTCTAAATTGTAATGCTCTTTTGTTAATCTGCAACATTTTCAATATAAGATTTAGGTAAACTAAACGTAATGTTGTGTTAACACTAAAACGGAATTTACAATAGGGATATGATTCTCATACAAAACTCATTAAGCAACCGAAACACAAGAAAGGGTTTTAAAAACGTTAAGAAATTAGGTTTAGTTTTTGTAATTTTGTTTGTTGAATTTTTATTTTTCCGTTTTGTGTACAGTACGTTTTATGCCTTTTAATTTTTTTAAGTACCTCTGAATTTTCGTTAACTATATGAAATGAAATATCAGTGTGAATGAAGGAATCCTGTACATAGCCTATTCCTTACCCACAAAACCTCTACATTCACTGAGGGAGCATACTTGATAAAGTACTGTTTATATGCGTGGATAAGGAATGCTTTTTTGATTATGAATACTTATGAAAAAAGTAGTAGTTATTTTGTGAATGTGAATACATACTAAGCAGTACTTATTTGAAGTATACTTCATGAAGTATTGTTTGGGGCCATAACAATAAGCAATAAATATTTCTAGCACTATGAAATAAAATGTGTGCTGAAACAACATTATAAGTAGTGTTCGTTTCAATTATTGCTTAATATTGTTGACTATGAATTCAACCCTTTACGTTGACTACACCTAAACATTTCTTAAGCTACACAAAGACAGCAGCCGCGCGGCGTTGAACAGCACAGTGAGCAGCGACGGGCGAATACGGGAAGGCTGGGAGGAGGGCACCTGGTTTAATTAGGTATTACTACCTTATCGAATTACCGTAAGTTATAAAAAATCGTAAATTTGAGGAAATTTCGTGAAATTTCTTAAAATATTGGTTGGCACCGACTCTCAAAGTAACAATAATTGTATATTACTGTCCTAGTAAAATGATTGTATTCTAATCAGTGTAAAATGACGTAATTATTTTTACTTTTTTCAGTGCTTTTTCAGGAGTTAATTTTTTTGAAGTCGGTGTAATTTTTTGACAAAAAATTTTTATTTCTTGGTTTTATACGGAGTTCCGGTGCCTACAGTCCACATTAGTGCTGTCTTTCGTTAAGGAGTTCCGTTGTGCCTTCGCAGTCCAAGACAGTTCAGAAAGTCCTTGACCATAGTTTGGTACCTACCTGGTCTTGGATTGTCATAAACCTTCTAATATCTTAATCACTATACAATTCGTATTCGATTTTTCCGGCGGGGTCAGTTCTCGGATTTTCGCTTGTAGGAAATGTGCCGAATGATGCCGCTGGTAGGAGGGTTTTCTCGGGGATCTCTCGTTTCCCCGCCCTTTCTTTCCTGTGCATCTCCAAACTCACATCTTGTCACCCCTCACCAGCGCTGAAGACGTCGATGTTAAGCGCTGACCAAAATCTCGCACTCACTCCTATTTGATTTAGAAGTGTTCCCTCGTGTATCTTCGAAATCGAATGTCCAATGCCAATAAAATTAAAATGGGAGACACTTCTTGTAAATATCCCCTTTCCAACAAAAAAAAATAATTTTTCAAATCGGTTTATAAATGACGGAGATCTGAATTAAAAACATAAAAAAAAAGAATTGATGACCTTTTTTTTAAAGCCGGTTAAAAATTGCCAAGTAGGTTACATAAACCTGTAAATATTTGTTTATGTCTTGCGTTTTGCCAACACGGTATACCTACAATAATTAGGACTAGTTCAGATTGGTTTCGATTGGTACAATAGTTCTCGAAATATACGACTCAAAATTATGAAAGCATGGCATGATATCTCCGAAATTAACAAGCATACACTATTTAAATTTGTTGAATCTTATTACATTCAAATAGCTTTACCTTACTTAGCACAAATTGTGTACCGAATTCGATTAAATTTAGAAATATTCCGTAGATTTTACTTTTAATACAAAATTTCTAAAGGCCACTATAGCCAAACCAGATTATGGTATTTGCAAAATACAAGTCGCTCTAATTAGTACTACATGTGTAACGAGTTTGATGCATTTCATATACATAGTTTCTATATACATAATTCATGTCATCAAAAATGTTCAAATGGCTACCATTTCGATAATATGAACTCGGAATTAATAGATCATAATCATAATAACATGAAGTTATAATTTAAGTGACCTCCATCTTACAAATTTGGGCTTTATAGGTCTAGTTGATGTGACCTAATGTAGTGATTAAGTAACGTGTTTCTATGCTGTGGCCAGACGACCTCAACAATAACGCACAACTAAATATGGTGTTGGTACCATTATAATAGTTCCTGTGTCTACGACCAGTGAAGCGGAACCATATAATTCACGAGCACTGACATTTATTTTGCCGGCTAGTCTTCGTTATCAAGGGTAGAGCTAACGGTATGCCGTATTTTGCAGCCATGCATAACACTATTTGCGTTTATACACCAACGACGATAGGACAGTGATAAATAAACTGAAAGCGATGACTTCTCATGCATTTTCAGGGCACTCTACCAACGCCAATGTCCTGATACGTAATTGTTGATATGCACCCCCTCCTCAGTTATGCATAGTCGCAGAAGCACAACAAATTTTGTATTGCTACTACGGATTCATCAGCAACGCACACAGTCACCAGTGACAGTGATGTACGCAGTTATGACTAAAAGTGAAGAGCACTTTTCGGTAGCTGTACTTTTTTGCAACATTTTGTAAAATTTTACTGTCAAAATCATGCTGGGAAGAACCTATTGAAATGGTTCTTTGGCGGTTGATGGCATTTGCGCCGCGCTGGAAAGTCGGACTGTACTGTCTCTTCAAAAATGCTTCTTTCTTGTCGGCAGTGCTTCAGCGATTCAAGTATTAGTGTTGTTTGACCGTGTATCCTCCTATAATTTTAATCAGTCTCGATCATTTTGCAATCGAGTGGCACAGTTCCAAAATGTTTCTTGTTCAATTATTTTTAATTTGTGTTTTTGTTTTATGGGATTTATTACAATGTAGGGAATTCCATAAAACAAAACACGAATTTCGAATAAAATAGGACAAGAGACATTTTGGAATTGGGCCACTCAAGTACTAGAAAATCAACTTTAACTTAAGTATTTTGTGTATGATTACCCGGGTTCCGCTTCAGACCTTTGCTCTATTACCCAAGGTGTGACTCTGCTCACAAGAATTGGCAATGGCCATTGCTGTTACCCACAATTTTCGTTTTCAAATAATTTCCTAAATTTTTCCCATGCATTTGTTTTCATTTTCAGTGTGTCAAAATATTTTGTACTGACATACATAAATAAATTAACTAGCTTGGCTTATTGTGCTGTAATTATCCTGAAGTAAGATCGAAGTTAATTTTGTAATACGATAAGGAAGTTAATTTTTAATTGTTATCCTTGAAACTAGAGGAAATATGTGAACTGATTCGAGGTGCGCTTAAATGTGAAAAATAAGCTAATTAATCTCTTCATAAAATTAGCACTTAACGTAATCATATGAAATATGGTCGCCAAATTTTTAATAAGTGATGTTGTTAGTGGATAAGACAACGACACTTACTAGCAATAAAGTTAAAACCGCGTTACAACCGTTAAAACTGACAGGAGTCACCACGACAGCTGCTGGCAGAATGCACTCATTACTAACATGACATTGCTTCACCTTCATCTGCAGCGGCAACACTAGTATTGTCCTTTTTACATAATCACATCACTCAGGCACTCATTTACATAGTTACGTACTAATTTTGTTAGCTATCTCACTAAGTTGGCCATTGCCCCATTTTGTATGAATTTCTCTTGTATGCTTTACTTGGTGTTTAAAGTTGATATGGTAAATTTATACAAAGTAGACTTAAACTATTGTTGCATGACAACGTATTAATTGTTTAATTTTCGTACTTTTTCAGACTCACAATGATGTGGAACCATGGACAGAACACTATAACAAGAAATCTAGTACTCTCGGAGTTTCTACCTGAAATACACTGCCTACACCAACTTGTGCAGCTCTGACGTCAACAGGTACAGTAATTTATTTAAATTTTAAATATCGCAGGTCATTAAAGTGGTATAAATTTTCCAATCACCTACATGAACGAGTAAAAAAAAAATTATAAGCAGGTTATCTGATGTTGATAACATTAACAATCGGCGGCCTCTTATATTTTTTAAAATTTCTGAAATTTTTACAAGTTACATATTTCTTGGAAACTGTTCGTCAAACAAATTTATGTTTCACTTAAGAAAGTTGTTGCAAAATGTACAAAAAATAAGTTGTGAATAATTGTCTGCACATATACAAAACATGTTTTTCAGCATTGTATATACAAGTGTTTGTAGATATAAACACATTTGTACATATCAAAGCAATTATGATTGTTGTAGTCAACACCAAAAAAAATATTTTGGAAACTGATTTCTGATTTATTTTACTGTAAAATTACAATATATTTTACGGCGTAGAGAATCACTTCAGATAAACAATTTCAGCTACGTTTCTACTAAATTTTTTTTAACATATTTACATTGAGCAGGTGACAGTTGTGTTGCTAAAACCTAGGTGTATTACTGAGAACTAGTTCCTCGTCTCTTACATGCTACTGGCTGAGGAGTGTACCTGCCTCTACCAGTCAAATTGTTCTGCAGGCAACTGAGAGTTCTGTATAGTCACTGTTAATCACCCCTTGCCCTAGAACACGTCACGCTTCGCCTCCCATTTACATAAACACATTAAATGTTTTAAACCCAACACAAAATGCAATGTGTAACGTCAGATTACATATTAAATATTTACCGAATTCTCTGCCTTACGTTTTATTAGTTATGTTCACTGAAATTTTACATAGTAATGCATACATTTGACCTATTTCGGAACATTTATTGTAGGACCAGCAGAAGACTTAATTAACCCTTTTTACAAACTGTGAAACTGTTGTATCTGTCTCATAACCAATGTTTTGAAATCTTATGGAGGCTAATATAACCATGGTTTCCTGAGATCGACTCAGGCGATTGCTGGGACGTTACCGTAACAAATGCCATTGTCGCCTCTTGTCCTAGTTACTATCATCATGTTGTGTCATTGTCTCTAGTGACAACGATGCCGTCGAGACGTAAAGCCCACCTACGTTGCGTAACTGTTAGTTTTTCTTTATGCATATTATTCCCCGTAAATATAACCAATAGTTCAGTAGGGTAGCTGCATGTAATACCCTAGCAACGCCCACGAAAACCTTAAGAGTATATATAATCTTGCTCTGGAACACTATAATTTACTTTGTACAGTATGTGCTAGAACCATTATAATTATAAACTGTATCTAATTAATTTAATTCAGAACTGTTTCTAGGCACATACATAGTGGTATTAACTTGCTATTGTAGAGATGTCGGCTCTATTCAGATAGAAGTGATTGCGCTCGTCTACACAGTTGCACGTGCGTAGCATGCAACCCAAGTAAGTGTGATTACAACCCTGCGCTTCTACAGCACTCGTAGTTAGCAGCATTGCTCAGTCATACATAAAATAATGTTTCAGTTGCCCTGTGACCAGAGACCTGTGTTGATCTAGAGACTATTTTTTTCTATTAACCTTTAAAGTACAATGCACACAGATCGCAGTCATCCCTTTGACAGTTTGACATGTGTTCCGGTATCTCTACCGGCATGTTAAACAGCAGAAGTTGCCCTCCTAACTTGGCAGAGCTATTGTTACAGATCTTATATGCCGGGATTATCTTAAAAATGAGTTTCAACCACTCCAGGAACGTTCCACGATTAGCAAGTCACGAAACTGGGGCTTTCTTTCTCTCATGCATCTGACTTCACCTGTGAATATGGTAGCTCTTCAGGGTTCCAGAGCCTCGTCTGAGAAATCACCATATCTTGAGTTCAGCTTACCAAAGTAGGCACTAGTAGGAACATTATATTCATAGGTATGCATCATGTTTTAACTGGCCTCTGGAAGCCAGACGGGAACCCTAGTGTGGGCAATTACTATGTGCACCAAGGGATCCACACTAGCTCGGACTTTATCTTCACTCGGTTAGCAATTTTACGAAAGCTTAACGTTTTCAGCTCTGAACCACGATGTGGTGGAGTTGGGCTTGTGCGGAAGGGGTTATTCGCATTGCCACCCTATTACAAGAGTATGATGTTGGCTAAGCTAGAGGACCACAGAAATGGTAGTATAATATGACGGCGAGTCAGTTACACTTCACACCCTCTGGGGTTTTCAACTCTCCAGTGGTGACGCAGAGTATTCAGAGAAGGACCAGCCTGTTACCCCTGAATTCGCTCCAAAGCTGCAAACTCCCTGGATAGGCATACCCAGCATTTATCACTCAATTTAGAGGTGGCTGGCAGACATCAGCTTCGTCACCAACATGCACCGCAGTATGCTTTTCGTAATTCATGGTCCGCCATGTTTTGGTGAACTTCTCCGGCATCAGAACCTGTACGGCTTTTTCCGGAGATTATATTTATATATTGAAACGTGTTTGTTGCCAGATCCCGCCAACGTGTCCCAGATTGTTATGTAGTAAGGCTCACTTGATACCAGTTCGAGATTATGTTGTAGTCCAGACGGTAGCACTTAGATGCAGCAGCCGGACAGAGATACGCCCTTTGGGCGCCACTTTGAATAGGCTGAGGCCTATCCAACCTCTACGAAACCGCTTCGTATGAAGAGGTTTATTAGACGTACCAAAGACGCAACTTCTCAGGGACTGGGCATCGTCAGAGACGCGTCTTATACATAACCGCTGAATATGAATTAGTGGTAAGCAGCTGGATTCTAGTCCAAAAAGAGACACACGTCGAATCACTTACAATTTACACAGCATTTTTATAACCGCATTTCTAAATGAACAAAATATTTATGTAAAGTAATGTCAGGCTATACTGGAAATGTTTGGTACGTAGCTGGGTACGATGACTAGGGCTTTTGTAAAGCCGCCGAGCATTATTGAAATGTTTTTAAATGCAGTAAATTTGTTTTACATATTAATAATATTTCACAAAATAAAATTTACATATTTACGGACATTAATATCATTTGAATGTGTCAACAAACTAACATTTTTAGGAAAAAGTGTGTTCTTTGACATAGACATAACACATTTACGTGTACAACAAAATAGTAATCCCTTGTCAGCGGCCACCAACTTGAACGATATCTAAGAATTTTATTAAAACTTCTAAATATGCAAACCTTTTTAATAACTGATTTCAAACATTATTGGCAGAACTTACTTTAAAATTATTTTCCTAACTAAGAAATAATAAGAAATTAACTTTGAACCATGTTTGTCTGGGGTGAATGCCGTATACATTTTTCTGTGTGCAGTATGGTCACATTAAATTTCTTAATAGCGTTAACAAGAGAAAAAAGGGTGAGAATTTGGTCAGCGCTTAATATGGAGGTCATTAGTGCTAGTGAAGGATGGCATGAGGTGAGTATGGAGCAGCGCCGGAATGATAGGGCGGGGGAAACGGGAGATCACCGAGAAAACCCTCCGACCAACGGCATCGTCCGGCACGATTCCCACATGCGAAAATCCGGGGACCGACCCCGCCGGGAATCGAATCCGGATCGCCTTGGTGGGAGGCGATAGGTCTGACCTCTCGGCCACCGCGAGCCAGAGGAAAAATCGAATCATAATTTGAAAAACCGTTGAATTTGTTATTTTATTACTGAGTAAAGTAAGTGCATGCGTGGCCAGAAATTAGAACAAAATGTTCTGCCATAAAATGCCGGTGTGATAGCTAGTATAGATATAATATCGTTCAGCCAGACATATAGAAAACGGGGAATGAATCGGCCATTGTTTGTATTAAGAAGTCAACCTATTATTTCCCTGGAGTTACTTCGGAAAATCATGAAAAACCGAAGTCAGTATTGTCGAACTCGGAATAGAGTCGGGGTCCTCGCGCACTGTGCCATCTCGCTCGATAGAAATTGTAGTAATTAAACAAAACGTTTTGAAAGTACTCACTGATTACTTTGCTCCGTTACCAGTAAATTATTCATGATGTGATATATGTGAACCAAAAAACTTCTCGGCCTGTCGTATTCAGCTAACATTCTTGCTAGTATATTCTATATATTTGGTACCCCAGTTACTGGAACCCATTTGTTTTTTTTTTCATAATTTTTACATTGTATAGTGTACTATAAACCGAGGCACCTTCGGGGAAACTTTACAAGGAACAAGATGTTGGTATTTCTGTTTGGTAAAATGTATAACATCATACGTAGCTAGATGAGCAATATTACCACAACTGTCTTTAAATTCACAGAGTGGCGTCAAAATAGTCACATCGATTAGTGAAAAATGGTGCACAACTACCCCACAGGTGTAAATAGACCCCGGCTTTGTACTTAAAAAATCTTAAGTTTATTGCAAGATTTCTCAAATTTTCAAGCAAATGAAACGTTTTAAAACAGTTATTTGTGTCGTATATTGTTGTGTAACGCGGTAAATTCCATAATTTGTTATGTTAAGTAAAATATTGTTCGCGCATTCAAAGGGTTAATATTAGACATTTCTGATATGTTTGCGTATTTAAGTAGCATAAGTTGACCTCCAAAGCACCATTGAAATCACACTCAGAAATAGTTCATTACGTAGTAGCAAGCATGCAAACATTTACTTTGTTTAGGCCTATATGAGCGTGACATTCCCATTCGAAAAAAGCCGACAGTAGAAGTGCACGGAATGTATCGTATTAATTTTTGGATACACTGTAAATAATTTTTAAAAGTGTATAAATGTTATTATTTGCAACTGAGTTATTGCCTTAAGAGCTGGAAAAACTCTCCACTCAAGCATTTTATCATAACGTCTATACACTGAGAAAAATGGATTGTTACGACAAACAAATACATTAGGTTGATATTAATTTTGTTGCAACTAATAAATTACTGTTAATTTTACAATCGTTAAGTTACTATTAGAATGTATTTGCTTTGACAGTCAAATTTTTTTGATGTAATTTATTTAAAACATACTCACATTTGTTTCGTTGTACTAATTTTTTCGTTAGACGTTAGTTAACAATACGTGCATTTGGTTTTACCCAAAATATTTGTTTCTGTTAAAAATACGAACGCTAGATTGCTTATTATATTTTATTTGTTTGCTTTTACTATCATATTTACTTGAATCAGCCGTATTTATGACATACTATACAGATTTGGTAAATTTAGCCATGGCAGACATAAATCAAACAAACGATTTTGTCTGAAGCGACGAAATGTGTCCGTTTAGTACACACATGTTAGCTGTTACACACACGGTGATTTAGGAAACTTGTCTCACGTTTTTTATAAATATAGGTATTTACTACTTTTGTAGTGTATTAAGTTTTGTGTTAGTGCTGTATAATTGCGTTAGATTAAATGACCATTTGGCCGAATGCACAGGAATCTAATTGAATCACGAGTTTATCGGAATTACATGTCACAGGTAAGTAAATATAAAAATTTAAGTTTGCGTTAGTAAGTTGTAGTGATCTAGGGGTAACGTGCGTGGTCAGTAATGTCTAGGTTGTGGGATCGGACCCGTGTGCAATATATATATATATATATATATATATATATATATATATATATATATATATATATATGTGAGTGTGTGTATGAGTCAATACATTTTTATAAATAAAAGTTGCTGTGCAAATAGCACTTAGTTTCGTGATCAGAAAATGCAAAATATTTAAATGTCGTAAACTTTAATGGTTGCTAAAACAAATGTGTGTTTCATTTAACAATATCTGTATGGCTTCATAAACCACGTCATTTGGTTGAAAAATTAAACATCTTTCAGAGAAATAGTTTGTTTATAACAAACCATACATTTGTTTGCAAGTATTGAAATGCCATTTTGTTGTTTCAAACAAATTTTGCTTGATTTTACAATATTTTTTCTCAGTTTAATATTTATCTATACGATAAATATACATATTAACTTTTTAATTTTACGGCTCATTTCTGTGCATTAACTTTCTTTAATGGAAAAAAATGCAAAATTATGTTTCGACATGGTGTCATATGATTATTACTTATAAATGCCTTGTAGTTCATGATACCTTATTACAACTTTAAAAGTTTGGCAGATTTACCAACTATAACACTAAGTCCCTGTATTTTTCTACTTATTTTACAAAATGTATTGACGTTTCAAGGATTCATATGGTAAGGTAAGAGGGCTTTACGTCTCGTCGACAGCGAGGTCATTATAGACCGTGACATACAACTTAGTACAGTGACAGGAGCCGGGAGAGGAGTCGGTCCTGGCCTTTGTTAAGGAATCAAGCCTACCATTCGCCTGGAATGATTTCGGTAAACCATATAAAACAAAAAATTAGCATGGCCGTAGCCGGGGATCAAACCCGGGTCCTCCAGAGTGTTAGTCCAACGTGTTGCCGTTGTACCACCTCGCTTGAACAAAGAGTTTGGAATGTGACCTTGCCAACAGTAAGTATAATACAGCGATTAAATTTATAGACAATAAAACTATATTACTGTAAACAAATGTATAAATAAATATATGCATTAGTCTATATATACATACAGACACACACATACATGCACTTATAAACATAAATCTACACGACATACAATTCATGTGTTTACTTTCATTGATATTTATGTTTTACTTTTAAATCATATCAACAATTAATATATATAGCCTATTAATGTTCATTTAATTTTGAGAAGTATTCGTAGTTGTCCAGTGCAGTGTACTTCCTACCATTAGCTAATTTAGGGTGAAGAGTACTTGAGTGGAATTGGAGCTGTTAACTAGTAGTCTGTCAAGGACTTCCTTCTTCGAGTTTCAAATGATGTGCGCTGGTCAGTGGTCATGTCACTGTGGTGTAGTAGAGGTCAGATCACTCGCCTCCCACGACGGTGACAGGGGCTCAGTCACAGACGAGGCTCGATCTTCCACAGAGTGTCTCCACCCCACCCCCAATCCTGGCTCTCTCTCAAGTAGCGACGTCGCGTACACTACTACAGTAGTCTATCACACGAACGAGTGCGCTTTCTTCACATCCGGTAGAAGTCGTTTCAGAAACTAACTTAAATCTAATAGATTATATTGTGAAACAATAAGTTAGCTTACTAACTGAGATAATGTAGGTGAAAAACAATTATCAGCATGTAACCCTAATGTGACTCAAAATGTACCACAGAAAAAAAAAACTGTCGTCACGATACTGGAATCTCAATAGCGCAAGAAACGCGAAGTGAATGGCGCGACGCGAATAACAAAACTTGTTAACCAATCATGTTGAGGCTTCTGTGACGTTAAGAGCGACAAAATGGTGGACTCGACGCATATTCCGAATAGAAAGTTTTTATATTTTATTCGCTTCGCGGACACGGAATAGCTGAAAAATGGAATTTAGTTTTGTGGCCAAATGTTAGTTAACCTGCTGAATTGATAGTAAATTGCATTTATTTATTAAAGGACATAAATTTTGTTTGTTTTGATATTCTAATCATAGTCTTTACATAAAATTTTTTTGCGGCTTATTTTTCACTTTTGGGAATGCCAGTGAGTATTTACAATATGACTGTCGTACAAGTGGTTAGTGTGTAGTGGCGAGGTGCTCTGTGCCTGTAATACTTGTTTCAGTATTTGTCGCGCGGCAGATGAAATAGCTTTTGAAAGAACGAACATTTTTAGCGTCTGTCGCGCTATTTTGATTCCACTATCATTGTCAGAAAATTACATTCATTACTGAGATAGATTATAAATTATAATCGAAAGGCATGCTAATATCTATGAGATTTGGAATGAGAAAATTGTAGGACCACTTGGTATACTTTCTTAATGCAATCGAATATGATGTATTACCAGGTATTTTTGCTAGATTATTTTAGCAGATGGCCTAAATCATGTCATTAATTTAAGATGTCAAACGCTCAGCACATTGCTGTGGGTTATCGATCACAACTCATTTTACAGTCATCTTACGGTGGTTTAGTACTTACCTTTTGGTTGATATATAAAAGTTACATAAAAAAGATACATAAAATTTTTGTTGTACATATGACATTGCGGGTGAATGTTGCCGTATTGCAGAAAAACACACAATAAAACAAACAACGAAAAACAAAGGAAGAAAAGCCAATAAGCTGTAGTCAAAATATATAAAACATACAAATAATTCCTGAAAGGAATGTACACATATCCCAGAAGATGACACAAGAACAGATGTAAACAACACAAAATTAATTCCTAAGTGGAATATAGTCGACTGCAGAAGGACGACACAAAAATAAAACAACAAGAGACAAACGAGAAAGTTACTTTCTTCTGTTATTTATAACCAGATCACATAATTCAACCAAGTAAACCTCAACAAACTTACTTTCAAGCAACTTCATACAAACGCATGCCATGGTGTATTTCTGACGTGAATTTCTATAAAAAGTGACAGATATTCGGGAATTAACGATGCTACGCTCTCTTAGTTCATATTGTATTGCTCATCTCGTATGCACTCAATTGCAACATTTGATTATTTGTAAGATTTATGTATTGTAAACGGTGCGACTTGCAACAAGAGGACCTTTTACGTTACTTACGATGTAGGTCTTAGAAAGGCCACATGAAATGTTCGCCAAACCCAACGCCACTAAAATTCTAGTCAATAAAAGGGTGACTTCCCCTGTTATTTTCCTGAAGGGCAGAGTTTTAAAGTGTGGCTTCGAGGTGGATTGTAGATATCAATAGCACAAATACTGTTTTAAAATTCAGTTTTCAAGGCTGAATTTCTTCCATACGAATTGCGCTAGGCAAAAATTTCATCGTGTATCTACATCTCATTTCTGATAAAGAATCACCTCCCCTAGTTTGCAGCATAAGTAAAGAAAAAGCCTGTTTATTCCCTCTTATATTTTTGAAGTAAAATTCATATATTGTGCAGCTGACAACCTCGATTACCTTGATGACATATTTTAAGAGAAAAGTACTTTACATGGCACTGCAATGATAATCTACCAACAGGAAGAGGAACCAGACGGTTAAGGGGTATTGATCCCTACAGCCTTGGATTTATCTGTTTCTTCTCGATAACTTCTGTTCCAGTCGATGTATCAAAATTTTTGCCACCACAAGGCATAGATACAAACTTATTCGATTTTCTGTAATTGCTGGAACCATAATATATTCATTATTTTGCAACGGGAAACAGCTGAAAAGGAAAATCTGCTTTATTTATGGGAGCGACTACAGTGGCCGCAACATTAGCAGAAACAGTGCCACATGGAATCCAAAACGGGAATGAAACAATAAAGTATGTCTTGTCAGCGTGAAAAAAATAAAACAATGTGTCTATTCCCTGATTTATAAGAAAAACTGTAAAACCGATATGACAGGGAGCAATCCCCTTTAATAGTCGATTTCACTTAGCTCACACCCATTACTTCGTTCTGTTCACACGATACCGCAGTACCTATCAGGAACTGTAACATGTTATATTACAAAATTATTTAAGCCAAGAAATCTTACACTTGGCTTGTTAGTAAATGAATTTAAAAGGGAGTGTGACATAATTAAATATTTCCCTATGTGCTGTAATAGCGTGGATGTAGGCTCGTATGAGAGCACTAAAGGACCTTGAAAAATTAACCCGAAATAATATGCCGGGAACTAGTTGTGCCTCAGATGATGAAGGCATCACGCCATTGCACAATACTATAATTTCTATTCGGAATCGGTCTACATATTTGTCAATAATTAATTAGCCAGTTAAGGGTATTCATATAATGGTGTTTTCTAATTTTCACAGGTTCAGCCTGCACGTCAGCACATCTAACGTTTAAGCAGGAGTACGAAAATGTTACGAAAGTGTGTTGTAGGCATAGAATTTAGAATTAGAATTGTCGTAATCTTAGATCTAAGACAATACAAGCCTGTTAAATAATTGAACTGTTTGCTGGTTGTAGGTTATATAATATAATAAACGTATACTCGATAGATCTGTAACAGTGTTCATTTAACTAATAATTTTATTGGAAACATGAACGATTTCTTCCAACGGTGTGAGAAACTGCCATCATCTTAAGTTTATGACGTCACACAGACCGCATGCTGCTGATACTAGCATGACACCTGGTAAGACGTAATATTCGAAGATATAAGGAATGAATTTAAGTAGTTTTACAATGTCATCATTACATCTTACGGGATGTTATCTATTTTGGTTTGTCCCTGATTATGCTGGTTAGCGAGCTGTATCGGACGAGTAATGATTTCTCTACACTTTACTCACGATCGCTGTTCCCTTCTAGGGGCTTCATTCAGCCTTAAGAGTTAGTTGGACCTGACCCAAGTGCTGTGCTTTAGCGTTGTACAAAAATGGATTTTTCATGTTTAAACGTTTAATGTGTTTCCATTGCGTTTATGTACGAATAGAAGACACACTTCAAACTATGTCTCTATCATTAAAGAAATATCACCCGCTCATTAAAAACATGATGGCCAGCTCCTCAAGACTGGTAAAATTTGTTTCTTGAGATTTCTGTGGCTGGAAAGAAAAAAGCAAGCCATAATCGTAAATCAAAATAACAGCGACTTGCTATGGACTTAAATAACACATACTCACCACTGAAACACTTCCTACGATAACACTGCACGCTAGTTTATTACTCTGCGCTTAGAGGTGAAGCGGTGTTTAACGCACGTATTGGAATCTACTTATCGCCTTCCCTGTTTCCGTACCTAAAACGGGAAAGGGGGAGGGGGGCTGAGATCCAAATAAATCTTAAAGGAAAAATTAGCTTTGCCCATAGACGCGATGAGGCAAGTGGTGAGCGAGCAAGAGTCGGCCATCGATTCCGCAGCCGAGCTCGGTCGCTGTAGTTCAGTAGTAATCAAATTAGATTTATAACAGCGTATTATTAGGAGGGCGTAGTTCATAATTAAACGTTGAAATAATTAATCTGTAACTGTAGGCTTCTTGTCTTCAATTTGCGAAAGTTGAACAATAGCAATCCTAAACAATAGTTTTAGCCATCGTTTTAAACAAAATTGTTTCCAGTGTTACGAACTTCTGAGGCACAATCTCTGATGCCGGAACCTAGTGCATTTAACTGCGGCGCAAGAGATCACGCGTAACGAATTAGTAATTCTGGATAAATATTTACTCATAAAATTGGCAAATACCATTACTTAGGATTGTCATTGAGTATTTTATCCATACTGGCTTCGAAAAAGCATAGAAATCAATTGATGTTTTCAGCGTCTATTTATCTACTACGCACTCTTAATGCATATGTCAAAATGTGGAACGGACAGTTTCACAACCTCGTCAGTTGTACCACCAACTTCCATTCCACTGCACTCATTTCACCTCTTCTATACCCATGAGGGTGTCTGCAGATCTTTTGCTCCTATTAACATTGTATTAGGCGCTCATGGCTGTACACCAGCACCAGCAGTGCCTTGTTCTTGACGTTCAGGCGAACAACTACCTAACAACCCTTAAAACTTGATGCTAGGGGAAACGTTATAGGTACCAGGCGCTCATGATGCTGTTGGAGGTGACAGCGCGTGATGTCTTTTGAAATATAGAAGTTAGAATCACATACATTAATTTAAGATGACACGAACTGATAAAACATTTTAAATTATGAACACATTTTAAATTAATGAATTTCGTATTAAAATTTAAAATGTTCTAATAGGGAACTAAATCAATTTTATAATTTTCCTTAGGAACAATCATTGTTCCAATACGCGTGACAACTTTCATTACAATATGTTGTTATTATAAAAAAGTACACCTACCGTACTCCCAAAATGAAACATACACATTCAAGTATACACTTTTAGAAATATATAATCGATAAGCAATTACGTAAACATACACATTAGTGCGTACATCACGAAATATTGAACAGCGTGTTGTACTACATGACAGTTAAACAGTTTTAGTTAAAATTCGTGATTTAAATTTTTACACAAAAAATATTTCGAATATTTTGGACTTTAATAATTAACTATGCATAGAGCTATGCACTTCTGAAAATATCAAAATCACTAACAAGTGGTAAGTGTTTCACAAGATGTAAAATTACTAACAAATTAGTAAACACTAACGGCAAGTAGGTAGTCAAAATGTACCCTACATAAATAAGTTTTTTTTTTTAAACAATTTGGTGTATGTGAATTTCCCAAATAATTTTCTGTAAAACATTTGTAATAAAAATTCATTTACTAAAAATACGTTGGTGTATGTAATAAGATCACGTGTGTTAAATTACACATTTGAAGTATGTGACAAAGAAAACCAGCATGATGAAACAAAGAAACATGTAAATCAAAGAATCTTAAATATTGTTATATTATGGTTGTACGAATTAAAAAGATGTCAGTCTATCTCAGTTAAAAAATTACTTTCACGGTACTATTTACAAAGGTAGGCTATAAATACGTGAACATTTGCGTTATGGAATTGTGTGAAAACGCTATCTCCCTAAGAATATTTACAAACGATACACAAATGGTACATATTTCCAAAATTTCGCTCTATTGATTTCAAAAACGAGTACTCTTTTTTTGACTAAGCTCAAGAATTTAAAAACTGCAGGTTATTCTCTTTACTTAAAATATTTTAATTTGTCAGTAACAATTATGCAGTATAACACTGTACCTCTCAAGTGTACGTAATTAAAATTAGTAGTTATATGTATATATATATATATAATATATAAAATTATGTTGAACTTATTCTGTAATTATGTGAACATTGTGGTTTGGAGAGTTTGCTCCACATTTTTACTTTAAAGACGGTAGTGCACTGTGAATTACCGCACAAGGGTAAATTAATATACTGTAACCTTGTGAGGGACGGGTGATTTCCCTTACTCCGCTGCAAACAAACACTCTGTATGTACACTAGAGCAGAATTTCTTTTGTTAACACCTTTTTGGAAAACACAACCTAAGCAGATTTATTGCGAATGTTTCTTCGCACGGTACGCAGCGTCGTTGGATGTGCTAATAGCCTAGTAAATATACCAATTTTCCGGGCTTCATACGATTTATATGTAATGAAACATGGGCTTAAAGACGGGTGTCACGCTGGAAGTTTCCTCGGAAGGTCCCATGGAACCTGCCGCTATACAGTACATGCTTCTGCGGAAGGTTTTATTAGTAGAGTGCTTGGCGATTTCATGGACGATTTGGTAGTTTGTCCTGTGCCATGTTCCATGGAGAGTTTGCAACAATGTGGATATTTTAACCTATCAAAATAATGTTACATCACTTCTAGTGATGAAATTTGATTAACTCGGTCGTAAAAATTAGTGACAGAAGTTTGTACAAACAATGATTGCATTATACAATAATTACGATAGCATTAATGAATTGAAAAAAGTTTTCGGTACACTTAAAATTAATTTCGATTTTATCTTCTTTATTTTCTTACGGTAGTTATGTATGTAGTGTTTAAAAGCAAGAATGTATCAAACAGTGTTTCTATATTGACTTTTTCTGCAATATGTATCTTGTGAAAGTGTACTGATTAGAAGCTTCCGTAAATGTCTGCATGGAGACTTACTTAACAAGTGTCGTGTAAGTTTCCAGCAGACCTTGAACAGGACTTTTTATCGTGGCACACGACCTTTATGGAGAGTGAGACTTGGCGTAGGATTTTATAGTCTAGTGTTCCATGATTTCTGATTGGCAGTTACGTCAAAGATTGATGACGCTTAAGAAACCGTACTTGCATTTTAACGTGACGAAAGGATACTGTTAAAATATAATTCATTTCGAAGGACTTGAACATTATTGCATCGTAAATGTCACGTTGATAATAACGCCATATCGACAGTATCATGCCTCATGTTTACTGTTATGTACAATGTAGTTATTACGGCGTGAGCATTAGAGTCCAAATGTCTTGTGTCCCGTCCCTATTCTTTGAATTTTCTGCAAATTACGTTTACATCTCATAAAGGAATATTGGCTGCAGTGCCATTAAATTATTTTCCTTTAGAAAGACAGGCTGGCATGCCTGGTGTGGAAGAAGTGGTTCTGCTGTACACTCGTCAAGTAACTTTCACAAACATGTAATAATTTGCTTCCGTTACAAGTAAGGAAATTTTACCTCAATACTTTACAGTGTAGTTAAAATATGCTTTGCATATACAAAATGTTTGCATCGTTTGTTTTTTAGCTGCTGGTACTTTGCGAAAATAATAATTAGAATACTTGTGGTTGTTACACTATAAATTTATGGACGCCTTATTTAATACAAAATTTTTCATGTCGTGTTCTGGTATCAAAGATCGATTTCGTAATGGACCCACGAATTCTACAATATATAGAAGTGAATAGTACGCTTATTCGATACGAAAGATATTCAAATCCTTGCTGGATTGTAGACATGCGTTATTTGATAAAATTGCGAGTTACTACACCTCATAACTCAGCGCTACAAAATATACGTTCACATTTGTAAGATTATGTAGTTAATCTGGTGTGACACTGTATTGAAATGTTTGTGAACTAGAAGCAATATAATAATAAACAGTTACATTTTTGAAAGCAATATCGTTTATTGGATAAGAAATATGCTAAATTGGCTAAATAATTTACATGTATGTATTAAGTTCACGTGAATAACGGAAGTAGATTCGTTAGTGGAAACAAACTGTGACGATATTCAATGACGTAGCTCTTTATTAATAAAATGTGTAAATTACTGGATATCGGTAAATAACCAGTTTAGTCTAAAAACAATACTCATTACAGTATTCACAAATACTATAGTCGGTTTTCACGATAACACAACCTATATATTCCAGCATAGAGTATTAAGTTACCGAATGAACTGCACATAACCTGTTTTAACTCATGTATGATTAAATAACTTTCGATCATAAAATTTAGAGTTATGTTACATTGCATTACATCAAAAAATGAAGTTCGTATGTACGTATATAACATTTTCCGAACCAGCTTTGTATCTCAGATATGGCACACACTGTCGACTGATCTTGCAGCCTTGACTACATCCTTATTATAATATGCATTTCAGTGCAATACGAAGGCAAATACAGTTACGTTGTAAATTTTTCAGTCTCGTGGTTTTATGTGTATGAATGTCCATTTTAACTATTCGTTGCATTTTTATTAATTTGAACGGACTATGTAGTCAATAATGCTAAAAGGCGTATTTTGTGTAACAGAAACGACTTTACATAGCTTGAAGTATTTCATAGACTCTCAGCTATCTGGTCTGGTTTTGAGAACAAGTTGCAGTTTTTATACTGTTCACAATGTGCAAGAAATATGCTCTGAATATCGTAGCCTGCCTAGGCAAGGCGAATGCCAAATATGGCATGTGTGTTCGGAATCTGAGTGGAAGTATTTCGAGGCTACAATGTCATGCTCATGAAAATAAAGAATAAAAATTATTTGTATTTAAAAATATTGAAGTTTTAACATTTTTATTTTAAATTCCAGCAAATGTTAAAAATGAAAATAAATGTTATTCTTTATTTTATGAGCATTAAATTGTAGCCTGCAATGGCTTTATCCACTGTGATTTTTTTTAGTTTGGTGTAGCAGTTGGTTTTAGTGTAGTCGTTAAAACGGAAACATGCGAAATATGACATTAACAAGCCATTACGCGAAAACTATGAGAGAAAAAAAAATTAATAAGAGCCAAATTTAGTCACATTTTGTCTCTAAAATAAGAAAAAAATATCTGGTACAAATAAAAAATAAAAACATGGCGATGAAAACTGCTGTAGACCGCGCCCTTAAGCTTTCAAGGCACGCTGAGAAAAAAAATTGTTGGTGCAAACAAAACTTGTTTGAATCAACCAAATAATATGTTTGTATAGGGACATTTAGATATTTGTTTTCTTGTACAAAATTATTTTCTTCCCTCGATTTGTTTGAGGCAAATGGCGGTATTTTATTAACAGTACAAAAAATATGTAGCTTGTGATAAAAAATATTTCATTTTAAGAACTTAAAAAAAAAAAATATTTTTTTTTATAAATTAAAAAAAAAAATTCGGGAAAAATTTTGGAAATTAAAAAAAAAAAGAATGGATAAGGCAGGATTCCATCCATTTACCTTAGCTCGCCTCTTTCTGTTCATGAGCTAGGCGCTGTGCTTGTTATTTGCATATTAATATTAATTTTTTACGATTATTGCTGTATTTTCGAACGTGTTTGTCTTCCGTCTACGAGAAGGTAAACGACGTCAAATAATATTATTAAAATGATCGCTGCCCACCACAGCATAAAGAACGAGACGTGCGGCTGCGGTGTTTTTCAATTTTGTACGGTAGCATTTTCTTCTGTGATCAATCAAATTAGCCACTTTGAAATTGTTATAACTAAAATTAAGATCCTTTAATTATGCTGATTAACAGTTTAGACGCCCTACTTGTAGCACAAGCATATATTTTGAAAGTCATGGTATAAAGTGTTCGCCATCTTATCGCTCACGCACGCCAGACTGCCACCTTCAACAAGTCAACCAAATGGATACAGTTTCGCCAACAAAATCATTTAGTCCATTGAAAAAAATTGTTAGTTCAAAGCACATCACTTATAACCGACAATAATATTTTGTTGACAAGTTGTAATGAGTTGTTTGTTTACACAAAATATTTTTTCGACGTCATATAGTAACCAAATATATGTTTGACCCAAACAAAGTGCGTTTAAATGTCGAGGAAAATATTTAAATTTGTTTGGAGGTCTCAAAGCTTGGTCTTGCCAACAAAATATTGTTTAACTTAATCAAACATCACACAAACAAATATATTTAGTATAATGAAACAATTCTTTCTCTCAGTGTACAGCAGCAGTTTTTTTTAACTTTAACGAATTTAATATGTAATTAATAACCATGTATATATATTTAGTAACGATAACCTAAACGTAAGTATAGGCCTACTACACATACAAGATCTTTGTATCTCCACACATAATAATATTCGATAAATGTCATAATTTAAAACCGTGCAAGAATGAAGTAAATATTTCATTTTAACCCACGCTATAGTTTTAAGCAGATAATTTACATGTTTATTTATTAGTTAACTAGTGGTTAACTACGTAAGCAGCAGTACGTTAATTTTTCACATTTTAGAGTGATGAAATTAAACAATTTCATCGTTTTACATGTTTCCACAGCACTCTTTTACTAGGTCATACACAACAAATGGAATTTCGCAATATGATGTAACTGCTAACAAACTTTACAATCTGTGCAGTTAACGAAATTGACTATTTACTAAAGACAATCACGTCAAACAGGAATGCTAGACACCCTGAGAACTAAACACAATGTAGATGTACGTGAAGTACTACAAATGCCCAGTATTCAATACTATTACTGTACATAGTTGTTGAATTTTTGTTCAGGGAGCAGTAAGGAAATGTTCACATTTGAGCGACTGCACTTCAGAACTAGGCAGACTGGTGTGAGTTGTAATTGACAAGAATGCATTGTGTAGTTATGTACAGTAAGAGGCACCAGTTATAAGTATTCTGCCTGTGTGGCTGGGCTAGTAGTCTTGTAGTACTCGCGCTTCAGTTGTTGAACTGCAGGTGAACTCAAGCCGTTGCTGAACATATTGGCGCAAACCAACTCGAATTAGCCAACAGAGAAAAAGAAAACATGTACGAGAACGTGACCTGACATTTCAGTCCCCCCATCAACTCTCTGCCGGTAGCGACTAAATGATTGGCCGGAGCGCAGCCGAATACGTCTCCTGGACGCGACCAAAAATATAAGAAAACCTTGGCGCGGGTGGCCGACACGAACCCGGGACCTCCTCTGCGAGCGTCTCAAGGTCACGCCGCATGTCTGCCGGAGGAAAGAAACTCTTTCCTCTCCCACTTTGCCATCGCTTTGTAAACACTACTGATCATACTTAGAAACACCACATGCCGAGGTTTATTTCAGTTCTCTGGCTCTAATGGCGGTGAAACACGTTGACGTGTTTTACGAAGCGAAATGTTTTTCCTCCTATACCGGCTTGCAAAATGTGTATCGAGCAATAAATAACTATGTACTCTTAACATAAACGACAATTTAAAAGTGCTACGTCTGCAGTAATAACTAAAACATTATGGCTGAACGCCGATACAGTTCTATGTGTGTCAAGAAAGGAATCCTGGAGACAAGATTGCATGATGCCCTAAAACAAAATACATTAAATACGTTACGACTACTTATTGATTTAAGGCTCTGAGTTTCACACCGTAAACAAACTAATTAACTATGTATATATATATATATATATATATATATATATATATATATATAGAGAGAGAGAGAGAGAGAGAGATAGAGAGTTAGAAACAAAAGAGTTGAATTAATTTACTGATTTACTACCTCACAAAGCTTACAAAATTACACAAAACAGCAATCAACTATAACTTTTTACAACGCCCTTAAATATGCACATAATTACTACTGTGCCACAGAAACGTTAATTAACTTTGACAATTAAAGCACAACAAAAATGTCTACCATCAATTAAATACTACAAATCACAATAAATGTTCAGTCATATATCCAATCAACAGTCTCTCAAACAGTGACAGTGTAAAACCTTAAGAGTCAGCAGTGATGATGAATCACCGTGTGCTGCGCAGCAGCCCGAGTGCACCGCTGTCTACACTCTTGAGGTCTTCGGTTCGACTCCCGTCGTGCACCTCCTCTTCGCCCGTCAACCCGCCGCAGCAGTCCTCTTGTTTCGCCCAACACTGATCCGAAAGTAGCCGCCTGCCGCCTCACAGTAGACTGACGCCAACAAGATGCCTTCACAAGTCTCTCTCCACAAGCATAACACCTTCCTCTAGCAAGACCAATAGTGAACTCTCTCCAAATGTGTCGATTCTGTGCTTTTATACTCTGTGAAACAGTCGGGGGTTCACCGCGTTACAGTGTTCTAAAAATAGACATTACATCAAGCTTCGGACGTGACTTGAGTCTCATAGGCCGGCTTCGTAGGGCCAAGGCGCAGTTCAAACAGGTCTCTATGACGTTTATCGTCGGGGTTTACATCATGGGGCACCCCGGATCGTGAGTCATGGGCTAGTCCATAAGGTGTTTCGACACAGGCCCCAGCCAGCCCACCCTCAGGATTACAGCATGCAACAATTCACACATACACACAAATATGCATACATGAATATGGTAACGGATTGTTTGGATATGTCTTTAACGAACCGTCTTAGCAAATCACTTGCTATTTTAAAAGTACTGCAGGAACTGATACTTTTTCTATTCTCGAGTATTGGTAAGAAAGCTGCACTGCACATCTGCAACGAACAAAATGCATTTACATATAACTGCTGTAAAAGTAAAATCATAAAGGCATGTTTATCTAAGTAAACATTAGCTGCGCCAAGTTTTCATAAGATTCTCGTGTGAAATGAGAGCAGATTTACACTTGTTCTACCGTCTATTGTCACTGCGATTGAGCGCAGTATAAAATATCTCGAAACATAGCTTGTAAAACTGAAGGTACTCTTGATTCTTGATTTATCTATAATTTTGAAAGCATATGGCGTAACCAATTTTACAAGGGTGATCAGGATTTCGTGTTTTCCTTATTATTTGTTGTAATATAAATATAAATGGCATGTAACAGTTTTCCTTGCGAAAGTTCAATGTCTCAAACAATAAAATAAAGCACCCCACACGCGACAGCAAAAATACAAATGTGCAGTAGTTATACGGGCGTAACCATAAGTGAGAGATACGTTCTTAACGCTCCCAAGCCACAGTGAAGCATGATGCTTTTATTCCAGTATGAAATGTCTTAGGATCAATTCATCCTACTGTATGTAAGAATGCCACACAGTCAGTCCCTGCTTCATCAACAGTCGCACAGTAGAAATTTTAACTTTACATCAAAGGAAAAAAATGAAGGATGTTTATCGTACTGTAAAAATTTTTTGCTTTACTACTAAAATAAATAAATAAATATAAGATAATTTATTTTGAGAAAGATTTTTACCCGTGTAGCAAATATAATAATTTTTGCAACATAAAGTGTGACTTTAAAAACATTTTACTGGGATGATTAGGTGTGATGAATTTTAATGGTAACAATACAATTTTTTTTTTAACATTACTTCATATCTAAAACAACAATTGGTAGTAGATATTCAAAGTCAACGCCTACTTTGATTTTACAAACATTATATAAACCATTTTTAGGGCTCTCTTTGTCCTTAAAATATATTGATTTAATTCTTGTTCATTTTCTATAACATACTTTGCGTCTTCACCTTCTACTTGGTTTGATTACCTCAAAATAAATTACGTTGTGGGTTAGTTCCGTGCATCCAATTTTCCTTACAACATAGTAACTTTGTGGTGGTACAAATTTTATTTGCAGCAGCAAGAATTTTTATGTGACAATGATAGTGTTTTTGTATACATAGAATAATTTTGTTTCTATTTTGAGTCTTTAACTTTGTATGAGTAATTTCCGAAATATTTTGAGTTCTTATATAATTTTCATGTACTCTCTCCCTCCTTCTTAATAAATAAAATCAATGTTTAAATTTTCATATGTTCTGACAATTTAGTTCGTGTTAAAACTACCTGAAAGTTTTAAATAAATTAAATCTAATAATTTTTTCTTGAGTTACGAGCTAAAATAATGTACGTAATTGCAATACTCAAATTTATTTAATATTTCTAAGTGGTTTTATTAATGGATTACATATATTAACGTCCTATAAGGTTATTAACTACCTGTTCTTTTTCAGGAGTAACACAGGGACGTGCAAAATGCCAATAAAATTATTTAAGAATTTTGTAAACAGCATAAACACTTATGGTTTTCACTTAAGCTGTGCCACGTAAAAGAACAATGAAGATAACTGACAATATATTCTGCATTTAAAACGTGCAATTATTCACGAATCAAGAAGTTATTTCGTAAATTTTTCGTACTACACTTTATCCCAAGGAATCGTATTATGTAGGTCGTAGATATTTTAAGTACTTTATTGATAAGAATTCTGGAACATGTGCACTTTTGGACAAAGTCAAATGAGTAACGAATTTGCCTAGTCATTGAATAGGGAACAAAATATTTTATATCCAGCAGAACCCGTCCACGATCAAATTTACCTTTTGTTCTTGTATTTATATCATGATAATGTTTGTTTCCATTCTCTTTCAACTGTTTTCGAATTATCTTTACAATATAAAGATACTTATTAAGATTTCAATACACTCCGAATATTAGCACGAGATGTATTGTTTTCTTGACGCTAAGCACACAACTAAGTTCTATACTTTACGGTGACTACAACAGAAGTGATTCCACAAAATAAATATTTCCCTGCCTCTTAATTTTTTTTCACTCGGCATTTTGTAGTTATTTAACAATCTGATCTTAGTTTCGCACGATTTAAGTAATTTAACAGTAATTTGTTTTTATTTTAAAAGCAACATTGCATAAGAGGAGTGGTTTCTATTCCGTATATCCTAAAAAATGGCACCAATTAGTCTATGTTTTGCTGCGTGCATGTTTTTAATGCGTACACTTGAAGGTAAATGGGCTTTACGTCTCGTCAACAGCGAGGACATTAGAGAACGGAACACACAACTTAGCACAAAGACAGGAGTGGTGAGAAGAGTTTGCCACGGCCTTTTAGGATCCATCTCATGCTTCGCCTACGGCAATTTTGGGAAGCAATGGAAAACCTTAATAAGAATGGCCGGAACCGGAGAACGAACTTAGGTCCTCCCGAATCCGAATCCAACGTTTTACCGTTGTGCCACCTCGCTCGCTTCGTACACTTGTAATTTCTATACGATGTGACGCAGATTATTTGAGTTGTCTTACTCTCTTTTTGAATTTATTAAATGTGATAGCCTGTAGAACGTTACTGTATTTTACAACAAATACACATATCTCTCAAATTTCAAAGTACTCATGCTTTTTTCTTTTCTTTCTGTTTTAACTTTTGGCTAGATTTCACTTTATGATTAATCCATGCCATGGATCTGGTAGTACTAAGATGTCAAATGTATTTCATTAATATTGTAATTTGAAGCTCTACATGTGATCGTTATATTGTACCAGTTTCTTTGCGGTGGCTAAATCAATACGCTTCTTATTACAACACCCTTCACCTTTCAAGTTTCTTGTGTCAACTAACTCAGAAACCGTCGTGGTTTCATTTACTAAATTCACATGAAGACTCCTGTAAGCAAATGGATAAAGTTTTATACTCCCTCTTGAAACTGTAACAATTTCCTTCTTCAAACGCCAAGACTGAATAGTTACAAAACATACCCAGAACCCACTATTTTATGGTATGATAGTTTGCTGTTGAATTTTTTCAAAATATCCATCCCCAACACTTCTATTTATGACAAGGAAATGTTGGAGTCTGCACCCAGCAACAACTATCTATACTTCATTAAATATTTTGAAATAGTTATTTGTTTGTTGTTCAACGTTAACTTAATTGTTATGAAACGGTGCACACATTGTTTTACAACAATAATTATTGTATATTAACGCTCTGGGTACTGGACGCGGTGTCGCAAGGGTAACAAGTTGGACTCGTATTACACTCTAAAAATTTTTGTAAAATTTACAAGGATATTCCTTGTAAAATCATTAGTTTATGAAGTTACAAATGTAAACTTCGTAATCCTACAAAGGAATTCCTTGTAGGTCTACCTAAACCGACAGTTCCTGCACTGTAAATTATTTTGTAAAATGTGACAAGTCACTACTTCGCAGTTGTACAAACGTTTGTAAATGTTGAAAATATTCCATGTAAAATTATTAGTTTATAACGTTTAAAGGATTTTGTTTGCAAAAAAACCTTAGAAAATGTGTAGCCTACAAAAATCGTAAGTTCGCCGGAAATTACTTATGCAAAGATCACAACCTCTGAAAAGTATTTTCTGGAATAAAGTGAATAATTATATTAATTGCGTGCATTAAAAGGAAGAATTATTACTGAACTTTACATGAAATGTATATAAATAAATAAAGACCAGCTGCTATGTAAGTCACAGTGGTGTAGGGGAGCCGACCCCCCGTGGCTCAGTTGGTTGATTGAAATAAGTGACTGCAAAATGAAAGTTTTGTTACTAATAAACGTTGCTTTTTACATTACTCGAAAGTTTACGATATGGAAGTAAATTGATAGTGTTAAAAAGGTTAAGTTTAGAATATGTAATAATTTGTAGTTTTATAATTTATTTTATATCTGAAATACGTTCTCTGACGATACTTATACTTTATAAACTGCTACAGAATTCTCGTCCAGCAAAAATATTATATTTTGACATCTTTGTTTTCGTAAACGTGCACTCAGACACCCTACAACATAGTTTGTATGTGAGTACTTTTTACACTCTCTTTCTTGTTTTTCGACTGCTGCTAGATATCTACTCTGCTCCCGATCAGGCCAGGGGCGTCATTTGGGGCTACAGGGGGGGGGGGCAAATGCCCCCCCCTGAATTTGGAAATTTTGTTTATAAATGTATTTTTTGTATTTTTAAATGTAAATAATGCTAACTTAAGGACATAAAACTGAAGTTTTATTATTAAAGTATCTAATTTATACACGCTTAATTGATAAAAAAGATGCAACAAGGTCACTGTCGTCAGAAAACTTGCCCACCCCTGGAAAAACCTGAAATGACGCTCCTGGATCAGGCTAGACCTATGTCGAGCCGGAGAAAATATCCAGTTAAATAAAGAGTTGTTACGGGCCGGCAGACTCTAATCGCATGACGTTCTTGCCTGATTTGAGAGTAATGTCTTCTCTATGGAGTAGACGGAGCGATGTTTTCGTACGCAAGCGCGTATCGTTGGCGGCTCGTCAGTTTTCCGGCGCGTAGTTGCCAAGGAGAGCCGCAACACGGAAGTCGGCCAGACAGCCGCCGCTATCAAGGACACGCATGTGCCGGACCCGATAACGAAAACCCTGGCTCGGGGTCAGTGCTCGAGCTCGCGACCTTCCGCACTGCGCAGCCAAGCTGGTAGCAACCTACACCACGTGAAACAACTCAACCTTCTCTTTGCGAACCTCTCACGTGACTACTTGTAACCCTACAGTGCAAAGTTACAGCAAGAATCTGGCCACCATTTAGGCTTACCAGGCGCAACATTTATCTTTCTACGATATTTCTTATGTGAACTCTTTAAGTTCAATCATCAGAGCAATGTTGTTGGAAAACTTTTCACACCGATATAACACAGCCTATTTTCAAGTTGCTTCTGCATATTTATCAATAGCCATCAGTTTAGAAAAATAAATCATATTTAAATTGAAGTCACGCACCGACACGACAATAATAATACGTTCTTGTAACAATATCTGAATACCTATGCAATATATTCTTCCTGGTATCTCATATTAGTTAAAGAGCGTGTAAACGACTGCTATAGGTTTATTATAATTTCTTCGCATGTCTTTGACCAGTCTACAGTTTGTCACATGAAAGGCTCAGAACGACCAATATAATTCTTCCTTCTGTGCAAGTTGCAGAACGTCGCACCGAAAACTACGGCATGCTCTTATTTCCTGGTTTCCCTCTTGATACATCTTTCCGTAAAACATTCTGGTATGTAAGGTGACCATCTCGAATGAGATTTCCTCATCTTACGTCGCATAAAAGCTGCTTAATGACATTCGGGAATACCTACGTAAGAATACTGTCAGATATTAGCGATGATATTAACGGCAAAAATTACGTTCATTTTTTTAAACCTCCTCTGATTATTTTAATATTTGAATCGGTTACTTCAGAAGCAACGCATCTCACGTAAACGAAATTTCCTTGCATGAAGGAAAAAAACTGTTTAAATTAAACTATGACCATTAAACAAGAGAAGAGCTGGTCTGGGTACGCATTTAATCTTCTAATGCGTATAAACTTTGAAAACAATTCATCAAACGTATGATAGTTTATTTTTTAAAAAATAAACGAATATCTGTGACTTGTACTCTTTCTGAAAGGAATTTTATCGAACTCATATTTATTGGCTATTATACAGGCATAAAGTTCGACATTGAATGAAGAATTAATGGTTAATATAATTTGTCGACAATGTCCTGTGTTGGACATGCTCTCATTGGGTATAATGACATCAGTTTGCAATGAAAGTATCCATCATCAATACGCACACTTTCTCGTGTGTAGGCCAGCACAAATTTCTTCACATAAGTGTTTCTTGCTGTTGGATATAGGCCTACACTGCGTTGACAAGCGGTTTTTTAAATCCCTTCTTTCCAGTCCTGGTCAATCTTACAAAATGCTGCCAGTATCTACCACATTTACGGAAAATTTTAAATGCTTGCTTGCTGTAATAAACATTTCAGTAAATTCATGAGGTAGAAACACCTAGTCACGCTTTCTAATCACTTTTTTAGCAGTTACAAAACCCCTATCGTTCGGGAGGAATTAAATTCCCCTGATAGGAAAGTAGTGGGTCACTGAGGTAAATCGTCTAGTGTTTACAGGAGCAATGCAAACACGACTATTGTATTGTTGCGGTTCTGGCTAGGACAACTATCTGTAAAATGTGAAAATGTTTTGCATTAATCGGATTTTCTCTGCTAATGCTCTCTAATATGAACTAAGCTACCTCATTCGCTCCTTTTTTTTAGCAGTACCTAAATTTAAAGTATAAAATGTCGCATTGTTTTGCTCTGAATTATGACTGTCAAATGCATTTTATGTTAATTGTCTCATATAAAATACTTAATATACAGAGGAAGTTGCAGATTTTGCATGCAATTCATAGATTTGGCAACCACGAAACCATCCAGGAATTTATATTTTACTGCTCGCATCTTGCATAAAACATTTTTGTCCTTCTGTTATGCATTAACAATTCTGCAGACACTACTCTTTACTATGCGTCACTTAGACAGGGACTTTTAATTTTAATCCCCAGTTTCTCATACTTACAAGAGTCTGTTTGGGGATCTATCAAATGACAAGTCAAAATGTTCTCGAAATATTTTCAGATAAAATTTCTATTTAACATTTAATGTAGGATACTTTTGAGTAAATAGCGAGTGCATAGTTTGGATGAACAATGTTTTATTCAGGTAGTGTTTGTCTTTTCCACTATAGTACGGGATTATATTTGGAAAATTAGTATGTGATCATTAACAGTAACAACAGTACTAGCTGGTAGAGGATTCACAGAAATGTTAACTCTCACTTTTCTAAGCAAAGACGAAATTCGTCGCACACGGTCAGTTGTAACACTATGTAGGTTAGTAAAATTCATTTGACAAAAATTCACCTTTCCATTTTAGCTGTTGACACTTAACTTGAACGAATACGATTTTAGTTTATTTCCTCACTCCAACGAGAACAACTCTGTTTTATTCTGTATACAACAATAAATCCCTGAATATATGCATCTTCCTCGTTCTTTGATGCCAATGACATGAATCTCTCCAGTATTTCTCTTCTTTCACCAACAGTTACACGGTCAGACACCTGTATCTGCATCTGCGAAATAACAAAGACTACAAATTTATTACTTAAAAAAATTTCCATTACATTAATATATAAATTAAGTACCAGAAAATTAAAAAAAAATACAGTACTAAGAGCAAAAAGCTTACTTAAAATCACACATCACAATGTTTGTATTATGTGAGTACCAGTGTTTGAATGTTATGCAATAGAATGGAATAGACAAATAACGTACTACTGAAAATAGTAATATTTAGTTTAAAATACAATCGTTAGTGAATGCCACATGCCTAAGTTTGATTAGCGTTGTATTTTACTGTTTTAAATTTTAAAATCTAACAGTAGTAACAGAGAACATTGCAAGCGTTCCCTTGAACAGTCGCTGGTACAATTTTGCCTTTATACTTGGTGTACTCTTCGCCTTTAACGCTCGCATTTCTTATTACATCGCGCTTTGTACAAAGTTGTTGCCTTTCTTTTTTATGTTATCACTAAACACACAGTTTTCACTTCCACACTCACACACACACAGACATATGTATATATATATATATATATATATATATATATATATATATATATATATATATATATATATATATATATATATACACAAACACACACACATACACACACACACATTACTAGATAAAAACGTCAACAATAACATTGGAATGTGAGAAATGCCACGTGACTGCCACACGGAAATGTTATTTTAGGGAATTTTTCGAATAGGCATGTAATTAGTGGAAAAAATACATTATTTATATTGTCCGTTCAACCAGAGACTTAAATATAATATTGATAATCTATACTGAAAACAATTGAAGGCAAAGCTTTAAAAATAAATAATTTCAAAACAGCTGAATGTCGTGACAGCACACAACATCTACAAAAATTTAAATGAGACTATTAAACATTTTTGCAATCGCACAAACAATGATGAATTCTTAATTGTTTCTTAAGTATTATTAAAATTTATTCGTTATAAAAACTAACTAATAAGTTAATATTACAAAAGGAAATACGTATACTACATCTACGATATGCTGTAAAATTTGCCGATAAATTTTTTTTCTGGTAATTTCACACCTATTTCAAGAACCAAAAATTTAGATCCACTAAGATTTAGAATTAAGAATCTAATGGTGCAAAGAATGTGCTGGTAAAGTAAAAAAAACCCTTGCGTGGGCGACATTTGATTGTAAATCCACAACACTATTATAACAGTTAATATAACGTGTACATAACACGAAAGCCACGCACACTTTCCAGACTGCTTTGAGATAAATTTTATAAAATATAGCAGCTTGCTTGCTAGTCGAAACAAAAAAAGTATATATATATATATATATCGTATCCAAATGGTTCTGTGTAGGGTTTTCTAACCAACAAATTCAACCAAATTTTCTTTTGCCTTAAAAATATATTCGCAAATTTATTTTATTACGTAAGCACATTCATAGCCGCCTGATGCCATAAGTATTAAATAAATTTACATTTTGCAGCTAATGGTGTGTACTATGAATTTACCGTACCTAAACGTTCACATTGTTAGTACGTGTGCAATATTATGTTAGGGCGTTCGTAATAAAGTGAGCACTGCATAAAGTTTACTTTCAGCCGTTTTGCGGATATTTTTACTATTGTTACTATGAAAACTTCCATGTAACTATAAACCAATGTATAAGTTTCATACCCTCACAAATTAACATACATTGGCTCAATATAACATATTTTAAATTAATTATAAGTTCTGCTGAGTGCTCATTTTATAGTGAACAGCCTATCAGACATTAAAATTGTTGAGGTTGTTATACAAAATCTGTGTTCAACTTTTCTTTTCAAATAGTAATAAAATTGTTACTTGTATCTTTTAACTGGAGACTTACCATTCCTAACCTATGTATCCTTGCAAATTACAATTTTTACTTGTTCAAATTCCAAATCATTTCCACATGTTTGACCACGTGAATTTTATATGAGTCCACATAACCAAAACAACTGCACAAATAAGCCAGTAAGATAGTTGTAAATAAACAAATTAACTCAGAACACGTGTGAACATAATATCGTGCTTGTGTTAACATATCAATAAAATTGGCCTACTCGAATCACAAATATATGTGTTTTAAGGTCACTACATGCTTTAACAAATTTCTCAAACAAAAAAAGGCTTACACAAGCACGTATGGTGTCAATTATCCACTTACCTTTTGACGGTCGATGACGTCAAGTTTTTCAGTTATTTCCGCGATAGGACCTTTCTTCATTTCACTATCACCCATTAGTAACAGAAAATGGAGGTTTATATTTGGTTCGTTTCTTCACAGAAAAAATTATTTATCAGAAGTGACATACAGAAGTTTTTCGTTTATATTGTCCCGGCTCTCTGGACGCACAGGAAGTAAACAAACAACGTAACTCGATTATCAAATTGATTTATATAAAAACTTGTATTGCTAGACGTATGCCAATTATAGTAAACTTGAATCTTAATTTAATATACAGACATGGAAAATGTGACTTTACTCGCGCATCAATTTTCTTGCAGTTTATTTTAAATTTGGTCCACTAAATTTTAGTATAACCAAACAGCCATGCGAATCAAACTAATTCGAAACATTGACAACCTAAAGAGAAAATGAGTTTACTAAACACCACTATAAATGTCGCCTCGGTTACACTTATTTACTTAGTGCTTTCGTACTGACTGCGCTCATACCATATTGCTGGTGATGATGGACGCTTGTCTCTTTCTCCCTTGCAATTAAAACGTTCGTTAATAATATTCCACACTTAATAATATTTTCACGACTTTCAGAAAAACGAATGTAAACACAAAACTCAAGCTGTGTACGACGCGATGGCTGACGGTTGTACTGCTAGCCGACGTTCATAACATGCGCATTGCTCACTCGCAACCACCTACTTCATCACCTCTAAAAACTACTACATTTATTGTGACATACACTAATTGAAAATTTACAATTTATTACACTTTCCTGAATATAACTATACGTACACGATTCAATTTAACGATTTTCAATATTTTAGCCGTTTTACATAATATACGGCAGAACTGTTTCTACGCAATCATTGCCAACCTTCCTACAACTATCGTATCACAGAAGTTTTTGTTTACCTTTAAAATAAATACTAAAAACTATTATTATGCTCGTGGACACGTAATAATAAATAATAACTCATTTTTCTCTTCATATTACTGTTTTTTATTTGCTACAATTTCTGCACGCTACAAACGGAAGTATTTGTAGTGACTTATTTTAACAGTTAGTTTCTAAAAGTAACAACTTACCGTCCGACGCTTATAGCAGCTGATCAGTGGTATTAAAGGTGAGCCAACATGTGAAATACATTTTTTCTTTACCTCTATAAACCTCATTGATAATTTATTCACCCAGTGCACAGACGACTGTGAAATTATTGGGCCTCGTAAATAACATTTCCATGCATGGAAGATGTGCAATTTCTGTATTAAACTATGAGGATTAACGTTGAGCAACTTACAAAGGCAATAACCCATTTTGTGAAAAATATTCAGATATTTTGTTTCTGAAATGATTAATTAATTTACATATAGTAATGTTTTTACGCAGGTCCCCTCTGTACGTATGCCACCGACCTTAGAATAGACACAATCCATGTAGGTTACATGTAGTACCTGCTTACTCCTTGCAGCGTATTCTCCGTGCTGCCCCCTTCTTGACAGTTCCCAGTAGACAGGTACAAGCTCGACATTCGATTAAAATTTAACTCCTTCACCCCAACCGCGCCCTCTCGCCAATGCAAATTTTTGTGCATCAAAGATAGTAACTAAGAAAAATTATCAGAACAAAATTTGAGAAAAAACTTCAGGAAAATATATATATTTGCTTCACAGTCTAACGATAGTCAGGAAAGAATAAATGTAAACAATAAAAACAAAATAATAAAGAAAACAAAAATATTAAAATTGCATAACACAAAAAAAGCAACGAAGTGAAAGAGCACGAAGAAACAAAAAACATGTAAAGCTTCTGAAACTGAAGTCTGTTCTCTTTTTAAGGATAAAAATGCCAATGAAATAGAATTTTCGGTAACACACGTGTATTTACTAGTCGAGGCGGCAGGAAGGTTCTGGCTGATTGATACTGACATATGCAAATCCATTTTTAGACGAGAAAATCAAAACTTCAGAATTAGCACAAAAATACTTTTCGATTATAGTTAGCATCTAAAATGTATACAAAAGTAAATACAATAATTTCGACATATTCTCAGTACAGCCAGAAAAAAACACTGGCTGAAACAGCAAGCAGGGTGGTATCACTGTAAATGAAATTCCCAAAGAGTAATCTGAGTTTTTCACCTATACACAGTAGTCCTCAAATAGAGAAAACATTTTACTTTTAACTAAAATATCAAAGTAACACTATCATTTATGTATGGGAAACTATTTTATCATACCTATATTATTTACACTTTTATTTTTTGGCATGGCAAGTTCACATATATTTTACACTGCATCACAATTAAAGGTCACTGATAATAATAAGGAGAGTACCAAGGGAATATCCAAAAAGTTGGCTACAAATAAAAAAACAGAATAAAATCGTTACCAAAACGAAACCAGCTCCTCAACAACAAGCAAAACAATTATGATACTGTATTAAATATGTATTGGCAGGTCGGCAGTGCGCGGTATAGTGGCTCACTGATTGCCAGTAACACAGTAAATTTACTTGATCGGCGAGAAGGAAGTTTTTTTCGTACCTCCCGGTTCACAAGTAGTTGCTATAGTTCATTAAGGTTCACTATCTTATGGCTGCTGTATTTTTTTCTTTGAAGCAGTAGCAGTAGGGCCTGTATTCTCACAGTTTGTGTTTCTAGGAGTTTTTCCCCTTGGCTAAAGTTGTCGCGGTTTTACAGCTTGTCTTGGGTTTTTGTTTGGCTAAGGCATGTTTTACTTTATGTACTAATGCAATTTTTCCCTTGAATTTTTATTATTCAGCTTTTTATTGGCCTGCCATTTTCGCCAACGATACACTGCCGAAAACTACACCAATATTATAGATTCACTATTTTGTTCCTTTTATTTTGAGATACTGGTTTAGCATTGATAACGATTTTGTTCAGTATTTCATTTACATTCAATTTATGGGATTTTGTCTTGACGTTCCCCATACCATGAACCTTTAGTTGGGATACAGTGTAGAAATATTGTAAATTAATTTAACCGATGTACAGGAGTGTTAAGAAAATAGACATGATATAATTGTTTCCCATGCATAAATTGCAGTGTTCCTTTGTGGTTTTAGATAAAAGTCAACTGTACACTGATATTACTACGCTTGTATGGTAAGAGTGTTGAGCAGTTGAAAATCTTCCCACATCCTTTGGGAATGTTTTTACAGTGATATCACCACACTAACGGTTTAAGTTTATGTGTTTTTTATGGCTGTAGTGTGAATTGACCGAGAACGTTATATTTGTTTATTTATTTTTAATTCTAAGCGAGAAGTTATTGTTTCAATGCTCAACCTGAAGTAATCGTTTTCTCGTCTAAAAACAGATTTGTACCTGTCAGTCGGTTTTGAACAATTCTGGCTTGTGTGTGTATGATGTGTGGTTGAACTGAGATAAAACAATGCTGTATCCATCACACATCAAAGTTACTAGAAATCTAAGAATGTGTAGTGTTCCCGAAGTAATTACTACTGTTTCATCGATTGTGAAATAACTATGCACATTCGCCGAGAAATGAGAGTTGTGCACGTAGACAAGAGTGCGTGATGCTAGTGTAAGCGCTATGGGATATACAAGCTACAAACCAGCGCGCGCTGCTGCAGTGAGACTTGTGTGAATTGGTGACTGGTCAAGATAATATTTTAGTTTGACAGAAACAACTGTTATAATCGAACGTAAGTAAGCACACGTACGCTCAACTAAGGTTGATCTATACTATTTATTCTCCTATCGTTGTTATATTCTGATACTTACATGTTCGGTATAATAATTACATCTACACTTTATAATTTTTTTTGAAAATTACGCATACATTTCCTGGGTAATTTTACTTTATTGTATGTGTAATTTTAAAAAACGACGTTATGTGAGATTTTACTCAGATGTTTCTAGAAATGTAATTCGAGCTACATGTCCCTACTAAAATACGTAAAATCTGCTTCTTAATAAACAAACATGTACATGTTAAGTAATAAATTTTTCAGTAAGTGTAAAAAACACATTACTGTAGTGTATTGCTTCAATTGGTGTAGTTTTTGGGGTACTGTTATTTTTAAAACACATGCATATCTGTTAAATCTTAGAATTTGTAAATAGTAAAGTTACAGCTGCAATAATTATGTATATTAGCATTTATATCTTAGAACAAAAACATAAATTGTAGAGTTATTTCTTCTAACGTTCACGTTATTTAGCGTTACCGTTAATGTTTAAACGCCATCACATCAGTTAGATCCTCAGTGTTATGTAAAGTAATTTTTACAGCTACAATAACTGTATAAAAATGTTTTGCTTCTTGTGGAGGGAAACAATGGTTAAGAGGAAATTTAACAGCTTATATCTTTGAAACTTTAAAATTCTGTGCATAATTTATAAAAGACGCTACTGATGACATTAAAAACGCTCTAATCCCACAGAAAAATATTGACGCTTGTGTTTGAAAATAATGTGTACCGGCATCTTCATTAACAGTGTCTTAAATACTTAAGTTCGGGTTATAACGCACTGAACGTAAGTTATCTCCTGATTTTTCTGGTAAGTAATATTTGTGTAGGCATATACAATTGGATGCACAAGTTTCTGTTAATGGGTTAAAGTCAGAACAGCTAAAGAATGACAGTTATCACATTTATGTGGTAACTAGTTGCCGAAAATTTTTCTGTAAGTTAAGAAAAAAATATATTCTTAGTATCAACAGTTTAACGTACTATGTAAAGCGTTATGTAAATGTGCTGCTTTGAAACAATTTATTACAGTTAGTAAGCCATAATTACCAGTATCACACATCAGTAGTACGGAAATTTAAAGTCAAAACGGAGGAAAAAACAGTATTAATATCAAGGTTAGTTATAAGATGCGAACGCTGATGTAGATAGCACACTCAGCAGCCAGAGAAGTACAGTCAGCTCATCAAGATGCGATCCTAAAGTACGATAAAGTCCATTTGTTTAGTTACTAAGCGAACAATAAATTAAACTAGAATAATCTATTGACAAGACGGTAGCAAAAATTCTGAAACATTAGTATTTATGTCAACAATTACGTTTACTTTAGTACTGTATAATATATAGGTATCACTAAACATTTAAAATTGCACTTTTAGGTAGCGTACTAACTTAAGGATCGTAGGTTCATATCCCGTCAGACCTTCAAGAATTTTAAGTATGTTAGTAGTGCTCTAAAAGTGCAGTAAAATATATTAAAACATATTTGAAATAAATAGATGAAACTGTATGAAATACAACTTTTACATCTTGCGGTTGTAAAATTGCGATAACAGTGACCATCTATATTTATCTGACGGCATGTGTTATTTGTCATATGCATCATGTACAAATAGTGTTACAGTGGCCTGGTTACTTTACAAATATGGTTGGTGTTTTTACTGTGACGAATTATAAAACCACATAAAACAATGTAGGTGTGAAATACGTTATGTTGATGGAAACACTGCTGCCATATACATTATGTGTAAAATTACACAACATTTTTTTTTTCAATGTAGTATCTGCAATATAAATAATGTCAATAACATATATAATACACATAATGCATATAAAATGTTTAATTTTTATAAATCATAAGTTAAAATACTTCTGGAATAAGCAATACTAGTTGTGACTATATGAAGGTGAGTGGAATAAATACGTGCTGAATGTGGTAGAAAAGTGAGTAAGATATGGACACTGGGTGGCATTATTGTAGCAGGAGGAGACTTTCAGTTATCATAATCAACCTTAATGCACACTGTTTGATGTTTTTATTTTTATTATATTTTTCTTCTGCGATATACAATACGAATATTTCATTTTATTTTGTTCTAATCGTGTTTTGTTAATCATTATGTTCCTGAACAATTGTTATTTTTCCTTATCCTTTTCATTTTATTTACATTTCATATTTTACAGTTGGCGTCCATGAATACTAAAACAGCATGTGTGTGTGCGCGAGCGCGCGTTTGAGTGTTCGTGTACGCACGTGCGTTTTAAAAAGGCAGCAAATAAATGCAAAATACAACATGTTTAACCGAATTAGTTATGTTTATGTAACTTATATTTTAGCTACGCCTACCGAATCAAGCGACACATACCGAGATATCTGTCACCAAAATTGGAACATGTTGCGGCCAGATTAAGCATTACAGATCTTTGTATATCGACTTATTGTATAACACATTTGTCCTTTTTATTCTTGGATGTTTTGCATTTCCTTCGTATTTTTTTCACCTTTGCTCACGTCTCATTTCATATTATATTTTGTTAGGTTGTCACATTAGCTGTGCGAGCTTAGGAAATTGTAACAAAATAACGTCAACATTAATTAAATTCCTTGTTTCTAACATTTAGCATGGTATAGTGCGATAAAATATACTTTAGTGACAGAATATATAGTTAGTAAGTTTACATAATCATTTCTTTTAATATTTAGAAGAGTTATGTTGGCTGCTTGCCTAGGCCACTGATAGTGTGCAGATCTTCGGATGATAGACTTCTATTAGACAACTGTGTGTGGGTACTGGAGCAAGTAACTTTCCCAGCACGTAATAAGACAATGAATGCAGTCATTTATTACAATGTACAAACACATCGCAATAAACGTCACAAAAAATAATAAAAATTTGTTAAAGAAAAACTCCGAGAAGTGAAGAGACCGTAGGTCTACATGGACAGCAAAACGTAATTTTAATGACGTTACTCTAAAATCTAATTTTTATACTTGTTAAGACCATTTAAATAATAAATAAGAGTTAAAATATATATTTCTGCATAGAGTTACATAAACTTGAGTATCTGTGTGTGCGTGTTTGTATGTGCATGTATATTATACGTATTTATGGTAGATAATAGTTCCTCGCACGCGGGGTTTTGTGGTGGTTCATATACTCATCGTAGGATAGCGTTAAGTTCGGCTGTAGGCGTGGGCTGATTGAACTTGTAACAAGAAGCAAACAGGGTGGTGTTCCTACCGCTGTTTATCGGCGAGCGGAGAAGAGAAATATGATACCCGGCAGTTAAGAATGTCTCCAGGCACGTGGCACGTTTGTGTGTGAGTTAGAGAGTGTTTCTCTTCGACTAGCTATAAGGGTAGAATCGTATTATGTACAAGGCCTGGCTTGCTTTTATACAACTGAACCACACTTAAAGCCCAGCGTATAACTGTCGTATCAGGGACCGGTTTGTCTGAAGGTATGAAAAAAAGGAGGGGGGGGGGGTTTCAGAATGTAACTGCTGGGAGGCTTGTATAGCACATTCAATCAGTCTTTTAATTCTTTTATTTTTTCCAAAATTTTCTACCAACTTAGGGGTTCGACATGAAGAAATGGTACATGTTATGTACGCTATATATATACATATTTACATATATATATATATACATATTTACGTATATATATACATATATGTAGTATGTGTATATATATACATATTTACATATATATACATATTTACGTATATATACATATATGTAGTATATATATATATATATATATATATATATATATATATATATATATATATATATATATATATATATATATTATATATATATATATATATATATATATATATATATATATATATATATATATATATATAACACAAGTATCACATATTATCGGGTTAATAAATTATTGAGGCTAACATGAAATCCCATTTTGACCCTTTCCTCCCTTTTAGTCGTCATATTTCCTTTTCTGGCGAACATATACAAGGAACAAAACAAAGCTAAGCGGTAAGAAAAAATTGTGTTGGTATGAATATTTTTATATCAGCACATAATAATAAAAAATACAATAATTAACACGTGATGCATCTTTAATAAATAATGTATTTGTTCACTTTTCTAATTATTCTTCTTATATATAAAACAATTTGTGTGTTTGTATGTTACCTATGGACTCCAAAACGGCTGGAGCGATTTTGATGAAATTTTCAGGCAATCTTTATATTAGCCCAGCGGGTGATCCTGTGAAGTTTGGTAGCGCTCAGGTCAACAGTTTTTTTTACCAATTTTGTGTCATATTTTTGCTGCAAATTAGTAATAATAATTATTAATAAATAAAATAATTAAGTAGGATAGAGACTTGGAAGTGTGCGGCATGTCAATACATAGACTTCAATACTTGGCTATAGATAATTAGAGCTACCCGGGTCGCTAGTTTTTTTTTTTATAAAAGACGGATGTCTGTAATAGTTATAAGGTACAACATTATACTTAAACTGAACTAGATATATGCCCTGATCGTATTTATCCAAAACTATTTTACAATTGTAGTAATGTTGTGTAACCTTTCAATTTAGCCAACTATTTTATATATACGTCAGTAAAGAATTTTTTTTTTCGTCTTTGGAAATTGTGGGTTTAACGCATGTTACGTGTAACCATTCAGTATAATCACGTAATATATCGTTTGATTATAAGCACAGTGAGATAATCACGTTCACCAACAAGATACATGTCATTACTTCTAGGTACAATGAATAATACTTACAGTAAATTCTATTAGGTTGGAAGAAAAGGAAAAAAAAATATTCCTGTTTATTTTCCATTAATAATTAGCACCAGTCATTGCTTAACACATAAAGAAGTTTTCTTACCAAATTTAAGAATACTCAAATACACAAAAAAGTAGTTTTATTACATAATTCTGCCGCTGTATTCCACACACACTCATTACGTTGGCTTTACTAGATGCGCTTCCTCAAGATTTCTGCATGCGACGGCCTAATTTTAGAGACGATTAGATTGAAAGTGGTGTAGTTAAAGTTCAGTCCCTTACTCTTTCATGTACTCGTAGCAGACTTGCTACTGTCGCCTCTAAACGGGACTTTCACCATAATAACTCGCACGAATAAAATTTTATTGCGTGGTTGTAATTATGTCTAGATGCTCGTCCTCCGATGTGTTTAAATATTCCTCATTCTTGTAACCGTATAGAAGGATTAAGTAACTAAGCCGTCGTGTGTGAGTGAGATATTTTTGGTCAGCGTTCAACATCGAGGTCTTTAACGCTGGTGGGGGGTGACATGATGTGAGTATGGAGCAGCGCCGGAATGAAAGGGCGGGGGAAACGGGAGATCCCCGAGAAAACCCGCTGACCAGTGGCATCGTCCGGCACGATTCCCACATGCGAAAATCCGGGGACCGACCGACCGAACCCGGATCGTCTTGGTGGGAGGAGAGAGGTCTGATCTCTCGACCACCGCGGCCCCTTTACTAAGCCGTCGTCGTCGTCAGCGGTCAACAGCCCTGACTTATTAACGCTAAAAAATCCTAAATCCCGTTGATATATCGAAGAATAACTTATACACATGGCACTTGGTCCCTTCACCCAGCATCCCTGCCGACCGACTTCTCTCTTCCGCGCTCTCTACTCCCACACCAAAACCCCGCCACTACTTTTCCAATGAGAGATAGAGACGCTTCTCTAGAACAGCCCTGCTTTTTGAAGACAGAAGTCGTTCAACATTACCGGTTTTATTTCTATATAAATAATTACAATTGTTAATTTAGAACTGACAATCGTTTTCTATTGTTTCACTGGGTGTACTGCTAGAATTAATTATGCTAAAAACAATTACCATTTTTCTTTTATTGTGTGAGACTAACTCCTATTGGCTGGCTCTTCCACCCCTCCCGCGACAGACGTGCGATTCCAATTCGACATAATTTGTTACAAAAACAAGTTTTTTAATTATATAAAACTCCTACTTTCTATTCTTTTACCCTCTGAGAGTGCTTTTCCTTTTTTTTCCGGCATGTAGAAATGAGAAATAATTGCTGTTCTTCCTAAAGCGTGTTTTATTGCCACCCATTGTAGCGTTTTCTTCCGATTTCGGAACAGTGATCTTCTGTAAAGTAAACAATGACGACCTTCAACTAGGGCTCTGAGATTAGGTATATGCTCGTCCACCCTTTTGGTCGGGCCGCAGCTAACCCAAGCCAATACACTCTTCGAGCGTGCAGGACACGCTCAAACTAATCTCGTCTACCGAAAACCAAAGACTTAAAATTTTACTATGCAATTATAGACTATCCTGACAATGATGGTACCTGTTAATTTTCCTTTCGTAAATAATTTTTTGTCAAAAAATTATTCAAACGATCTCCTCTTTATCGTCCGTATGAAAATGCTGACCAAAATGTAGTGAGAGACAAACTTTTTTGCTATTGTATATGTATGGGGGTTCTAGCGGACGAAAGAAATATAAAACTCTAAACTGATTTTTTTTGTCTCACTTGAAGATTTACGCGACACGCAGTTATTTTAGCGTCATGCAGAACACAGAATATTTTCGCCGTTACCGTGGGCTCTTTATAATCAGCATGGACTACAGACCAGATTCTCCTAACTCACTCTTAAGCTGAGCGCCCACTAGAGGCAAGGGGCGGCAAGGCGTGGCAAGGAGAAAATGTCTGCTCGGACAAAACTCGTGTTAATAAATGAAAGCGCGCCCACTACTGGCAAGGGGAGGCAAGGGGTGGCAAGCTACCGCGCCGGAGAAGTCTTCGGACTTCTGGCGTTGCCGCCCTTGCTATGCCTTGCCGTGCCTTG
>PNEQ01072657.1:0-12888 GCA_003012365.1 Medauroidea extradentata
TTTATTTTTTCGTGCCTTGTTTGGAATAATCAATGATTGCGGTAAGTAAAATTTAAGGTCTTGCTATGTGCACTGTAGTTTGCTTCGCCGGCACACGGGCGGAGAAGGAAATAGTAATCGCTGTTTCTGCCGCTCTGTGACAATGACAAGTTGTTTACGACTTGACGGCTCGCAGCCGGCTGCCCGTGCCCAGAGCCGGGCGGCCAGTATTGCCAAACGTGTTCGAGGTGCCGTTTTTATAAATTATTTTATTTCAAACAGCGTTGGCTTATACCTGTAAGTCCTCAATTTACGTTGGGGAATACGTTCCTAAAAACCACGACGTTTATCAGGACGACGTAAATCGGGGACTTACAGTATATGAAATGGTTTTTTTTTTTAATTTTGCAGATTTTTGTTATGGAAAATACAGTATTTCAAAAATCCGTGGTTTTCAGAAATCTGAAGGTCACAAATCCCCGAGACCCTCGGATTTGTGAGAGTTTACTGTATGTATATAAAGGAAACTCTAATTAGAGTAGTCGCTTGAAGCAGGATGCTTGTCATTACTTAGTGTGATTAGTTTTAACCCTTAGTGGGTTACATTTCAGTCCTGTAACTATTAAAATCTAATTTCAGTTCAGTATTCAGACTTCTACTGAGGAGAAATTTTTGGGCGAACACTCCAGCAGAACTTTGGGCACAGGCCTCGTAACGTGTTTTACCTATGTCATTAACTTACTTTGCGTCTGGATGTAAGTGTTGAGGGTGTTTAATTTTTCCTCCACTGAATAAATTGATCTTGGTATTAATTGCTCTTTAGTTATGTAAAAAGTGCACCTATTCAATAAATCTAAGTGGAAAGTGTTATGAAGTAGAGAAGCAAACCTGATCGTAAGGACAGAAAACTACCTTCCCATTCTAGGCCACGCTAGCGTCAATTAAAAATTTCACTATTAAAAAATATAGGCTATCCGAGTACAAAAGTACTAGACTAGAATAACTTGACATCATGATGGAGATGATGGCCAGACAGCATTAACCTCGTGGGACATCAAGAAACGGGCGCAAGTGGGTGTGTCACACAATGAAAAATATTTAATAGGTACAATAGAAGCCCAATTTTATGAGTTCTTTGATTTTACGAGGCAGTGATTTTATAATGTCTTTCTCTGGTACTGTGAGGCCTTACAAAATTGGCGTTCTACTGTACAGCGGATATTAGATATTAAGCTGCAAACTGCAAGTCTCAAATAGATATTTAAAGAAATTCAAAACATATAACAATTTAAGATACATAGTTTTGAACTGATCTTATTGACATGTTGCCAACAAAACTTATTACAGGATGACCTAATATACATCAATTACCCTTCAAATGGAGACATTATATAGGCAGTTCGGCATAAAGTGAGCACTCGGAAAAAGCCCTGCTACAGATCTATTTCCAGCCAATTCGTATCTTTCCGTGTGTAACGGCTAACGACGGGAAAATTCTAACCTCCTGGGACACGTCACTTTATGTTTGCGCGTGTAAGATAAATTGTTCAGTCGATAGGTACCTATATAGTTTGATAAAAAAGAAGTTTATTAATTATATAAAATACAATTATATCGCTGTCGGTTGATTTTGTATCAGTATTGTTGTATTTAAATACGAATAAACACGGAACTATGTTGTGTTATTTCGTTGCCAACCATACAAGCAATAAGGTGACTGTCTGTAATGTTGAATTATATGTAGTAACAGCTAGTGATATTTTTCAAAGGTTAAATATTTAGTGTTCACTTTATTCCGAACAGCCTATAGTATCTTTCATTGTACAGAAATGAAAGAATTTATCAAAATTTAAACATCTACTAATCTTCTTTTCAATATAGCACAAAATAACTGTTTAGCAATGTGCAAAAAATACAAATTACAAATGTATCGTGTGATTAATAGACATGAACAAGCTTTAAGTCTCAACACAATCATATAAAATTCAATTTTTATTGATTTCTAGAGTACACTAAATATCCTGTGTCAGCCAGTCTACACTTCTAGATATATATTCCAAGGTAGCTGGCTTGGCCAGCGAAATATTGTGACAGTGCGAGAAATGTGTTGTCCAGCTGTGTTTTGTGTTCTCCCACCTGCAAGTACCGGTTCTGTAAGTATTTGTGCATCTCTGTGTACATGTTTTAGTAATTAGTAGCCTAGCGGCAGTTTCGCACCATTTCTTTGTAATAACGTGCAAAACTGAAGTAAAGTCTGCACAAACTGTTTACATGGGTTCCAAACTAATGGGCGTTAGCATAACATACAGTTGTGATAGCTTAACACTCAATACAGCAATCAATATTCTTAAACATTCTTAATATTTCCAAATGTGGTAGCATAAATATGCTTAGTACAACAATCAATACTATTCTTAAACTTTTTTACAGTTTCCAAAATTACCTTTGCATTTAACTGTATCCTTCATGGATATTATTTTGGCTGCAAGACTAGACTGTACCGGGCTACTCATACTTAACAACAGTTTTTTTTTACATTAATATGCAAATTACTGTAATAAGATTCTACAAATTCATAATATTATCAGTTTTGACCTCAGTACAGGGCACCATTATACAAGCTATATGTGAACATCATTCCAGTGTATATGCGTGAACCTTCACAAGACACGCTGTCTAACCAATTATATGAACAGTGACTTGTTCCATGCACTGTACAATGCTAAATACATTTCAAAATACAACAAGTGTTTTCAAAATTAGAGAGTTACCAAATTAGAAAAATACCCTATGCATTTTAAAACTTTTTGACAAGGAACTGCAACACAGAACCTTTAAAATTCCTACCTACGTGAGGAAAATAATGCAATTCCGTGTAATAAGCTATCAACTCATTGTGCCGTACCCACTTGAGTATAATACGCCCACATTTCTTAAGAGTATTCTCATACTTTACATTCCAGTTTCCTGACCTGTCCCTGATTACAATAATACACACTCATTCTACCTGTTCACAAGTTCTAAATTTTTGACAAACTAAAAACGTAAACACTATTCCTATTTGTCATACTGTCACAAACATGTCATGATCCTTCTGTTACTTCTGTCAGAGAAACTCTGTAATCCATCTCAGAAAAATCATTATTGCAAGAAATATGTTGTAGCATTCATTCACCATTACAACCAGAAAACTAAGAAAATCAAATCTCAAAACAAATGCACCAAGCCATTAAACACTGCACGAAAGCCTATACATCAAAACATATCTCCTAAACCTTATTTCTTCAAGATGGCAGCCCAAACTATTTAAGAAAAAATCCAGACCATTGTAACCATTGCGTGAATCAAATGCTATGAGACCAGCCGCGTTGATTATCACACATTTTACAATGTTGCTAAGTGGAGCTAATGAATCTTACATGTTTTTTTTTGGAGCAGATAACATGAAGTGAACCCCATGATATCACAGCAGAAGTAGGGCCCTCAGCTCTAGGTCGTGAACAGAAATGGCGAGCAACTGTGCACAGTGCGTGCATTGTGAAGTGCACGGGAGCCCACCCCATGCCTGATGTCAGTGGTATCAAGGTGGCTGAGAGGGTTGTTTCAACTATCATGTTGAACTGTGTTGTGGTTGGAAATGAGGTGGTGTAGCCTGTGAAGGGCAATTTTTTGAGAAATGGCTGGGGGCATGTGGGCCCCTTAGAAACTATATTCTTGCATCCTGATCCTTTTATTATTTGTAAAAAAATATGTTATCCTGAGTATTGGTTAGCATCCAAAATAATTCCCTGAATAAATTTAATACCGCTTAAGCAATTGCCTGCGACTCCTGTGGTTAGGACCAGAATTGGAGTTCCAATTAAACATGAAAGGTCCTCTATTTTGTAAGGCGGAGGAATTCTTTCAGGGTGCGCGCCGGTCAGGCTCGAGCGAATCTGGTTGAGGTCTATTTGCGAGGACAAGGTTGGCTCCGTACGTCGGTGTGCACGCACAGGGGTAGCGTGGGCTGCCTAGCGGTGGTGCTGCAAGGATGTGTGTTTTTCTATTCTTTTACCAACTTTTGATTGACTTTGGAGATGACGGGCACATCGAGTCCACAAGTAATGTAAAGGGCATGTTAACTTTGGAAGGCTATAAAGTGAACTTGGGGCTTCAGTGTACCGCAGTAATGGAGTATCTATCAGCCACGTGACTGATCAGACTAGCAAGCTGCAGTGATGAAAACCCGAGTCAGCAAACTGAACGCATCCAGAACTGAGCGCACCTGAAACAACTTTTGCTGTATTTTTTGTTGTAACTGGAAGTTAACCCGGGTAAACACCGGTGACATCGTGAATTTTGTTGAAATCAAGGGTAATGGCTTGTAGTGAAAATTTGTCTAAATAAATGGCTGTCTCATAGTTGAATAGTGGAAATGCCAGTGCTCAGAAACAACGAAGCTTATGTCTCATTTAGTGTAAACCTCTCTAATGAACTCTTTAAGTAGCCCCAGTTCAGCAAACAATGAACCCTAGGAAAACCCTTGGCATTTGGAGACAGTGCGGACAGAAGACGGGTCGCGTTACAGCGTGAAAGAGGAGGTGGGGAAGGGAAGCAGGTGAAGGGACAAAGGCGTTGCAAATCAAGCCACACTTAACGAAGTAATCGACAAAAGTACTCAATATGTCAGTCACAGTACCACTGTCACTGTACTAGTTAAATCAGATTTGAATAATAAAGTGTCTAACTACTACATTTGCATACAGTTGTCCAGCTGTTCTTGAAATACATGCACTGTATGAAAAAGTATATATTTATCTTGTGAAATATTCATAATTGGCAGATGTACAGTACTAACCATAGCACGAATGTATGTCTCATTACCTTACTGTCTACTGAGTGTGATATTATTTTGGATAATTTTTCATCATATATTTTATATGATCAAAGTAATTCAATGGGCCGCCATTGTTAAAAATTAATGGTGCGAACGAAATACCGTATTTACCCGTGTACCATCTGCACATTTTTTCGCAAAAAAAAAATTGAATATTCAGGGTGCGGGTCATACACTTAAGTCAGGTTTTTGAACAAATGGGCTTGGGAAAGTTTGGTTTATCTTACATTACAGACTGCTGGAAGGCTTTATTACAAAGGAAAAATAGGTGTGAATGAAGCCCTTTAAGGACATTAGTCCACCAAAATTTATATCCAGTTACGATAATTTTTGCATTGCACAGCAATTAGAGATTAATTTCAAGTGTACTGACCAATTTTTTTTAGAATTTTTTTACCAGTTGTGATTAATTTTTCGGAGTTGTCAACATTCCTGCAAATATCAGAAACTACAAAAAATTAAGCGTTATGACTTTGTAAGATATCCCATAAGGTATGATACATTGGCCGAAAAGCACTTTGGAAAATAGCAGCTAATATATTCAGTATATGTAATTGCAATTAATTTTTCTAGTGTAAAGTTGTCTCTCTGTAACAGAAATTTCATCATACAATTTATGTTGTAAAGACATTTTATATTACATATTAATTTGGTAAGTGCATAATATCAGGCACGGACTCTTGGGTGACAGCCCCCCCCCCCCCTCCATTCTTTTGGACCTTTTATGTATAGTTTATAGTTAAAATGTTACAAAACTTTAAATTTTTTATTTAATTTTTTGTTCAGGAAAACACTTTAAATAACACCATTTTGCACCTTAAAAAGTAAATTATTCCAGGGAAGAAACCCAGAACTCCCCTACTTTCACACTAGGTATGGGCAAACAAACTTTTTAAGAAATGCAACCCCCCTCCCCCACCCCCCTGATTCTGAACAATCCGTGTTTCAATCAAATTCTTGTTCTTATCGGAAATTCTAGTTAGTATAGTTATAAACTATTGTTTATAATTGCATAATTATGTCTTTGTTAGCCAATGTAGGGATAAATGTTTCGTTTAATTTTTTATCTGGACAATTTAAAAAATGTATAAAATGGATTCCTAGTTGTTTATTAATTCCTGGGCTTGGTAATTGGAAAATAACTTTACTATAGATGTTAGGTAACTCTAGAATTTGAATTTAGCCTTGTTAAACAATATTTTATGACATAATAATAATAATAATTATTATTATTATTATTGTTGTTGTTAACTACGTAATTAAATCCTTTATATTCTCTGTGTATAAGAAAATTAAAATTAATTAATAAATATTTAATCATTTCTGTTTTGTTAAAATGACAACAATATCTGGTGTTATATCTAAATCTAACAAATAATTTTATTTTGATAATTATTTAAAAATTTTTGGTAACTCTCTTAAAAGTCTAATTTAATATCTGCTAACTGTTTTGTATGGAATAGCAATAGGATTATAATTTTTTTTAAATTTATATACTTTTCTTAATAATTTGTTTAGTTACTTTAATTGTTTAAGATATTTTTGCTTCAGCTCCATGCCTTGCCAAATTAAATTTTGAAAATGAAGATCCCAAATGACAGTTAAAACTACCACATATTTTTTCTTTTACAAGAAATTGTCCACTATTTATTTTTCTTTAAGTATACATAAATCTGTCATTTTAAGAGTGAACCACACATAAGAAATTCTGACTGAGCTGACGAGGCCCAGAAAACTCCGCAAAGAGTTCAACCACATTCTTACAGAGCGCACCACTGTCGCTGCTGTCAATCACCAGGATTACGGGCGTCATTGTGTCTGGGGAAGAGAAGTACCTGTGGTTATGCTCAGCGGGGGTTCGGTCTAAGGTGGTGGTGGAGGGAGAGGGGAGATAATGTTGAACTTCTGGGACATCCACTTCCTCTCATATAAGCTCGCTACAAGTATACATGAGGAAGACACGCTCTTTGATAATTGGAAGAATTTTTCGATTGAAACAGCTGCAATCAATATCCAGAAAGATTTTTATTAAATACTAGTAATATCCTGCACCTACTTCATATTTGACATCAGCGGCAATAATGTTATTTTAATATGGATGTAAAAACATATTTGTAATTGTTTTTTGGATAAACGCAGTGCTGTAATTGTATTTGTTTTGCTTTTAAAACCCCAATTTGCAGTTAAAAAGTAAAACCAATGTGATAGACCTATACGATTTTGTATGCGGAATGCTTTAAATGTTTACGAGGAAAAACCAAGCTAATGTTAACAAAAATAATATATTTGGGGATATTACGTACTGTAGTTTGTTAAAGCATCATTCTCTCGGTATAATTTTTATATTACAATCTTTTAATTAAAACCAGGCTTCAATATACTATCAGACAGAATGTGTGCTTAGACAATTTCCAGTCAATAAAACCAGTATTCCACCTTTCCAGTACGTTTGATGCTTATTGAACGTATTTATAATATGGAGTCAATTGTAATACTGATATGTGTATTAATACAAATTAAATAATACTTTCGCAATTTATGACATGGTTGCAAATGTTAATATGCAATGTAGTTATGAAAATAAATATTGCTTGTTATAATACTAAATACATATTACTATAAAACCTTATTAAAATTTGTACAGCTAAAGAAAATTAGTCCGTTGTAAATGCTGTTTGCAAGTTTACAAGTATATGGCTACGGAAATATTCTTTATGCTTAACGGTGGTTAGTTATTTGCAGTTCGATATTTTTATCGCGTCGAGAACGCACGCATGGGAAGCTGTTTTATAAGTTGTTGTATGTTGCTGTATGATTTGTGTGTTTAAGCGTACTAGTTGATCAAGATGTTATTAGGTGCAGGGAGCTATTCTGTACAGTCGGGAACCATTTTATAACCACATTTTATATAAATAATTACATTGATATACCCAATATTACATAGAAACCTTTAGGAATGAACTAGTAATAATCAATAAACTTATAGTAGAGGACCGCTATTCTTTAAACAGTTACAGAAGTTATTGTACACTTCACATAGAAAATGAACTATTCTGCCAGCTGCCACTAGCATGTTTTATATAATGTTATAGCAGTTCTTCGTCGCCTTACCTTAGATCTCTTAGTGTTCCCAACGACTGCGCAACGTTGTCAAAATTGTTATAAAATTTAATTTGTATATACTGTTCCATGCCCAATAAGTTCCATTAACCAACAGAATGGCAAAAATTAAGGATACATAAATAATTTTTCCACAGTCATACTTGATTTTTGGGAGAATATTTCTCGTCTATTTACATCCTTACAATGTCGAATTTCGAAAAGTCCTGCAATTGCTTTTTGAGTAAGTATTTACATTAGCATAATTCTGAAACTAAAATCACGTCAGTATTTCGACTGGTTTAAGAGATATTGAGGTTCATAGAGACCTGTTTAATTTTCATACCCCTTACAGAATGAATGTTGAAAAATAAAATACAATGTGTTAAATAGAGCTTCGTACATAAAATACGATAATGTATGAAGGACACATAGTGTAGTACGTTTCTCCGAAGCCAGTATGCAAAAATATTATCAGTAATCCTAGACAATACTTTGTATAAAGTAAACTTTACCTTTAGCATTAATTTATTTACCACGTACGTACTCTTAGAGGGTTTAACTGTTAACAATGATTCACTGAAAACACACATTATTTTAACTGTTGCCAAAATAGAATCACAATTAAAATTTTGAAATAAAATTCTGGGAAATAGCCTATATTTAAACCAAACAAAAGTATGTCACCGAATTTTTACTAGTGACTTGTGTGGAGAGTTCAAAGGTGTGTGGTGCTACGTAATGACATTACACAACACTGAGTTCTGCCAGTAGCGAGCAAGAAGCGAGGAAATAGAAATAGTAGCAATAGAAATAATAGTAATTATAGTTATGTACCTTCATGTCAGGAACACAGCTTCATTGGGCCTGAGTGTTAAGAATATTGGTTCCACGTGCTGAAAATGTAAAGTCGGAGTTAATATCACACGCCTTGGAACACTGTAACGGCCACGCTAAATAAAATACTTGCTATCTTAACCTTAAAGTCTTAGCATGCGCCTGCACATTGCCGATTACCGTGTTGCAGTTTATTTTAGCTCGTAAGATTGTTAAGTCACAGACTTTATTTGTAAACCCATAATTACTTACGTTAATATGTTCCAGTGTTTATCCAATGTGTATTTTCATTGTATAATTGCATCACGCCACTTTATTAACCTTCCACGAGTGTTTGTTTACAAATACGGCCGAGCGCCAAACCAGTATTACCAATCCCGCGCACGGACTTTGTAAAGTGCATTCACAAATGGATACAGGAAAATACGCACATATTGTATTTGTTCCTTGTGCTTTGAAATGTATTTAATATTCATTCAAATGTTTTTGTACCTTACTTTTAGTGTTTAACGGCAACACGCGTATTATTTATTCCAGTCGGGTTATTTATTTTGTGTGGCAGAGTAGTTTTGACCACAGGGAGTAATTTTAGAGTGTGAGGGTGGCACACTTGTAGCAGCAGACAGTCACGAGCTCTCATCAGCCATTTCAGCCCTTCTGGCCAGTATAAAACGAGGGCAACCTGCCCAAGTTCTTCAGTCGTCAGGGACTCGGCCTAACCGCTGGGTCATCCTGGCACTCCTCCTGAGCGGTTGATGTCCGTGAGATGCCGCTCACTCCCTACCGATCTGTTGGTTGACGTCCGCAAGGTGCCAACAGATTACCCTTACCCAACCTACCTTCCTAAATTAAACACTGGGGTTGACGTCCGCAAGGTGCCCCAGCCCCACAGACAACAGTCCGTCACAGAGGGTTGATGTCCGCAAGGTGTCCTCTGTGATACCTTTCCTCAAATTCGTCTGATGGCGAATCCTTCACCTCTACCAAAACTTCTTGTCACCATTCCTACCTGAGTGTCAGGACGACTCTAAGGGGAAGCTAAAGCCCATGCGACTAGTTGTTAACCCACAGACGTGGAAATGTAACCGAGTTAAATTTTGTAGTGTGGATACACTTAATCAGTCTTTAGATATTTCAGAAGTTACATTAACGATTTCAAGTTTCTCAGGATCAAGGAGTTGATCACCATAAAGCCTTACCAGTACGAACTTTGTTAGTTATTTGAGAGGAGCCCGCAGCGCCATAGTTGAGTCGCTAGCAGTACAAGAGTTGGAAGTTATGTAGATGTTATAGCTCTCCTCGGGGTCAAAGAGTTGATTGCCAAGTACTCACTGCCATTAGTAAGGTCTCAGTTCTCATTCTTGTTCCAGTATGTCTCGGCCCGAAGTGCCATGTTTTGTATCTCATGTTGCAATGGCCCGAAGCGCCTAGTCTAGTATTGAAGAGTATGTCTTGTAGTATCTCAAGTTGAAATGGCCCGCAGTGCCTTGTCTAGTTCCTATGTCTCATTGTAGCTTAAGCCTTTGTATCTCATGTTGCAAACTTTATTGTATCTTGTGTTGAACCATTGTGGAGCTTTGTATAAAATTGGGACAGATCCTGTGTACTATGTCCATGCAGATGTATAACTTGTATCAAGTGTCGTGTTCTGTTGTGAATATACACATTCTGTGAAACATAATTTACATGGTCTTCTCCTTTATTGAAACCTACTTGCACACCTGTGATAGTCAATCTAAGGCGAGTGACTTATGCCTTCCCCCATTTATTTATGTGAAGATTCACCCTCTCAGTGCTATCATTACTAGGGCTTTTCCTGTTGGCTTGCTCGGTAGTCACTCACTGGGTCAAGATTAGCTCTAACTCTAGAAGGATTACCCAACACTCATGCTCTATATCTTAATATCCTTCTTGAGACTCATATTGCTCTAAAGCGATTACACAACCAGTAAACCCCAATAGCCACAGAGAATGGCGTCAAGCATAACATATGGGCAATATGTGAGGTCATTTTAATATTGATTGCTTACTCAAGTAAATCGTATTACATTTCATACACAAAAGATTAATTACTTTTCTTAACCAAACATGTGAAAAGTAAAACAGACGAGCTAATACGTGCGAAGTCGTGTACATTTTAATTTTGTTCATTATAATTATTTTATACATACGTAAATGAATGTTATAATGTCAGAAACATGTTATACTTAAGTAACTATTACAAAGAGAAATTTAATTTTATGGTAGCAATTATCATCAAATAGTGTATACTATAAAACGTGTGTCGGTGTGGCTGAGCGGTAGAGTATGCGCTACATAATAGCAGTGGCATTTTCATAGTTTCGAATCAAAAGCTTCGTGTTGGGATTTTTTAAGTTGCTCCTTTCGTCATATTACTCCTAAGCATGTTTTATTCTTTTAATAAATTTGTATTAGTTACTATTTTTACGTACAAGTGTGTCCCGGTCAAATATTATTTAAGGCCAAGTAAGCATCTTTAAGTTATTTGTTTCCATAAAAAAATGTATAATCATATTGTACATAATAATAACTTCCTCGGAAAAAAGCTACGGCTTATCAGTAGTGCGCAAGCAACATATATAACTTATGTAGGTTGAGACATGGTGTCTACTAGCCGGGAAAACCTTGAAAACCGGGAAATCGCCGTGATTTTCCTACAGCCGGGGAAAAACCTGGAAAAGGCCTTAAATTTTGTAGTCGCACCGGGAATATTTGTGAAATACAGACCGAAACTGGTCATTGAGCGCGACAAAGCAACGACGATTACTCGTTTTGCTTCTCGACACTACATTTATTACGACGTGCGAGTGAGTTGGTTACCGTACGTGCCAATCGAGAGAGGATGTGGCAGTCTCTTTTTACTCTCAGCAGTGCATCATCACTCGTCTCGTTCTGCATCGTGCGCGCAAAGCCCTGTTGCCATACATAATACTATAGTACTTGTACGAGAAAAATCGTCATTTTATGGTAAATGTGTTATGTTATCCGAAACATTTAACGTTTCGTACGAGAAATTTAGTTTGACGGTACGAGACTTTTATACATGTACGATGTGACACGTGACAATCACGGCCATTAGTGACGCCATATTTGACGCTATTGTGATGTGAGACGAACAACTAAGCACGTTTTTCTTTTTTTTTATTCTGTTCGGTAGCATTCTGTGTGTATCGCTCACGTATAAGAGCAAATCAACAGTGACATCGTCTGTTATTCACGCTGTGATTTTATTTTTTGACAAAGTATGGAAGTACCGCCGTTTAACAATCAATCAATCCTGCTTATACGATGGTGTGGTTAGTGCTTCAGGAATTTGCTGTGGAATAAATCCGAAACAAATGGTTGTGTTATGAAGCATATAAAGAAGTTCATCCAGTCAAGCATAAGGTAATGTTCGTTCGAAAACGTGTTTCCACTCATTGTTTCGTTTGTTGTGATTTATATTTTAAGGTAAAATGTAAGAATCACTACTCATAATGTGCCGACCAAACAATTGATTTTAGATGTACTATATATTGATGAAAAATGTTTCTAGAGACGTTACAAGTAGGCCTACGTAAAAATAATTAGGTTAGTTTAGATACGGTCACCCAACCTTACCTAACCTAACAAAAATTTGTTTTACGTAGGACAACTTTTATAACGTCTCTAGAAACATTTTTCGTTTGTAAACTATAGGATCAATAGTTTGGCTGATACACGATGAGTAGTGATTCTTAATATTTACCAAAAAAATATTGTAATCAGTATTATCTTACCAGTTTACATAAATTTGCAGAGTTTACTACCAGAGTTACGAGATAGGTAGGACGGGTGCCTTGAAGCTACTGTCAGTATCAAAGGCAATAAAATAGTGCCTATTAGCTAAAGCTTGTTAGTTGTGTATGTAGCCTACATTACTTACTTAAATTAATTTGACTGTTAGGATAGTTAAATAAAGATAATAATTGTATACTGTGTGCTTGCTCTTTACAGATAGCCACACAATTCCAAAACAATGGCCCACAGTCAGACAAGTTTTCAGGTTAGGTGGCTAGATGAATTCCCATGGGCACAAATGGGGAAACAAGGACACA